>JBBBDQ010000714.1:3835000-3995000 GCA_037127315.1 Ascarosepion bandense
GTTAATGCCAATAAACTATAATAGTACTAGTTTGTGTTTGAGTGCTATTTCTTTTTTTTTTTCTTTTTTTTTTTTTATTATAAAAAGATCTACTATCAGGTAATTCTGATCTTTGTTGAAGAAACAATAGATTTAACTCCTCCTACCTTTCCCTTATCAGTCTAGCTATAAAATCACTTGAAATAATTGTTCTCTTTCAGTTGGTTATGCCACCTGCATTTCAGTTTTACACATTTAGTAAGTGCACACTTAAGTAGGTATTAGTTTTTCATTTCTTTCACTCTTTATCTGTTAGTCTTTTTTTTTTTTTTTTTTTTTTTTTTTTTAAGAATTAATGCTATTGATCCAGGTTGTTTTGTCTGGAAGCAAAGTTAACCATTATAGGTTTTGCCCTAGAGCATTTTTTATTGCTGGCTGCGGTACTTTGCTTTTTAAACAGAAGAATGGAATTATATGCAAGTATATCATGTTTCTTTCTATTCTTTCCTGTTTATGAGAGTGTTATGAGCACAAACAATATAACTGGTGTTATCTTTATGACAAAAGCTTATTTTATTGAGCTCATTTAATGATATCTTTTTCTAGCCTTATTTGCATAAATAGTAACACATTTGAAGAGAGAGCATGAAGTATTTTACAAGCCTGAGATTTAAAATAACCTATAACACTCACCATACCTGTAAGTCGTTATCTGCTTTTGTTCAAGAATATTTGATTTTTTTTTTTGTTTTCTTAATCATATCACCTCGAGCAAGGCGGTAATGCCACTGATGTGCAGGGAGATACATAAGAGAAAAAGATTAGAGGAGATTGAAGAGAAGGACAAACCAGTTAGAAAATAGCAAGAGAAGGATGGGAATACAGGTGTGATGACAATTGCAAAGGTGGAGAGAAAGGAAAGGATATGCAGGGCGGTGTGGAAAGAACTAGTGTCAAGTAGTTGAATTTAAATTCCTGGAGGTTGTAACCGTCAGGAAAGCAAGAATAAGGAAGCAAGTTCCACAGGCGGGAAGTGCAAGAAAAGAAGCTGAAGGAGTAGAATTGTCGTCTGCATTTGGTTGATCTAACTGTGAATGGGTGAGACCCAGTTGCTAGTCTGGTTGCACGAGTAAACATCTGTTGTAGAGGCACCAGTGACTTAAGTTCATTGGAGCAGAAACCATGAAAGTATTTATAGAACAGACAGAGGGAAACCACATCCTGTTGGTGGGGAAGTGGAAAAACGCATGAAAATATCTCCTTGTCAAAATTTTTTTTTTTCTCCTATTACCTCTCCAAATGCTGACATGAGAAAATATTGGTTGCCTCTGCTTTTACTTGAGCCAGAAGTATGCACAACAATGCCCTCTGATGACAATGATTTAAAAATATTACAGAAAAATATGATGTGCATTATTGTAAACAACAGCCAGGAAAGCAAGTAAAATATGAGTTTCGATTCGTCACCACTGTTATAACACCTTTGTACCAGTTATAATATTATGTCTTGCTTAAGCTACTTGTCATAACATCTGTTAAAAATACTCTTGACTGACTCCAATGAAATAAGCAATGTAAAAATGTTCCATAATTATTAACTTTCCAAGCTCTTTCAGCCACTTCACTGGCCATTCTCATGGATGTTATGTTGCCAATGAAGATAAAATAACATTGGAGACATAACGTCCTTGAGAATGGTCAGTGAAGTGGCTGAAAGTGCTTGGAAAGTTAATTATAGTACATTTTTACATTCCTTATCTCCAACAAATAAGAACCATTTAAGAATACTGGAAAAATTAAATAAAATATGAATAAAATCTTCTGTTGGGCATTTTTAACAAAATATATATTTTTGAGATGAGTTATTGTAATTATTTACACTGTTCAGATTATTATCTTGGTTGCCATATTTACAATGTTTCGGCTGTTATACATTCCAGCCTTCTTCTGGTGACTGAAATTTCAAACTGAACCCTTTATTTCATCTACTGGGGTAGATTGTTCGAGTTATCTCTCTTAACTAAAGTTTTTGTTCACCTCTATTGTAACCAGGTATTGAACTCATAACTCTTTGGGTCAAACCACTTGAGTGACCAATGCTTTTATTCACTAGGTCATATGTCCTCAATGACAGAAACTTGGAGAGTTGAGTTAAAAAGGAGATGACAGGTACTGAGATATCTGGAAGAGGCATGGCATGTGAAACTACAATTTATCCTGATGGAAAAAATAAATGATACAGTTCAAAATTCCAATCACCTAAACAAAGACTGAGCATAAAACAGGCAAAATGTCAAATATGATAGTGAAGATGACAACAGTCCAAACAATTTAAATAGTGTGTGTGTATGTATGTGTATATATATATATATATATATATATATATATATATATATATATATACTAGCAGCATAGCCCTGCGTTGCTCAGGTGTAATGAAAGCTTTAAAACTAATCCATGGTCCTGGAGCTCAGACTCTTTGTACGTTGGCACGAAAGACTAAAAAGCAATAGTTGTTTCCAGTTAAAGCGAAACCATAGACTGAAAGAAAAATGAATGGATGTAAGTCAAATTTTGATTTCCTGGTATTGATATCAAAGAAGTTTTTTTTTTTTTTTTTTTTTTTTTGTTGTAAACTGAATTTTGAAGGCTAAATAAGTCCTCTGAGTAAATGGTATCATGGCTGAAACTAAGAACTACAATTATACTTAGAGCCAAACCCGAAGCAAAAACTAAAATAAAAGGGCTGAAAAAAATACAGACATACAGGCAGATAAACAGATACACACAAACATCTTGCCTTTTATATATATATATATATATATATATATATATATATTATCGATTTTCTGCACTATTTTAAGAACTTCAGCCTTGAAACTTCTGAATATTGTTTCTTATGTCTTTGTCTATGAATGTATCAAATTTGATTAAAATCGGACCACTCTGTCTATAACTCGATTTTTTTCGATTATCCATATTTATCGGGGGTACCTCGACACAAAACTTAGCTAAGAACACTCTGACGCTTATAGTACAACTGTGTAAATTTTCAAGAAAATCGGTTCAGTCGTTTCAGAGTCTGTAGGTATATGACACACACACACACACACAGTTCTATTTATAAATAAGTTGAGATATATATATATATATATATATATATATTTTAAAATTTGTGTATTTTGGCAGCAAATTTTCTATTAAGCATGTCAGATTAAATAAATTGCAAACATTATGTTTGCTTCTTTTTAATAAAATCCGTTCATACTCATGGATAATCTTAGCGTATTGCAATCAAAAGATGTCAGAAAGGAGTTGTAATGTTGATAGATGTTAACAGATCTTTACATCTAACTAGTTTAACAGTAAATTGGTGAGATCGAGTTGCTAATCTAGTCAGTCAGTCAAGTGCCATATGTGATACACACTTGAGTGATCATGCATCAAAAAAGACATGACTGGGCAGAAGATTTTCCCACAGAAGGTTGCCATGAATTCCTGCGGAAGACTGGTTAACAACCAGAACCTAATCTACCCTGTTATTTAACCTATAGATGGGGGACGAGATCAATACCCTTTCCAAAGGCATTTGCACATAAGTGGATGCAACGAATTCAGCTGGAATTCAAGCTTGACACTCCGATTACTCATTCCAAGCCAATATCCACTGCACCAAAACATACATCCGCTAATTTAGTAGTACACTTAATTCTATGCAGGTGAGGCACCAAGGTGGAAAAGGCTCATTGACGTGTTTTATTGATGAAACAGCATCATCAGAAAAAGACATTTTCAAAAATGCATTGCGCTGTGGTGCAATGGATATAAGTTCAGAATGAGAACTCTTAAGAGTAAAGTTTGAATTCCAGTCAAGTTCATTTCATTCACTTTCACACAAATACCCTTGGGAAAGGTATTAATCCATATCTTCTCTCCTTTGCTATGAGGTGAAATAAAATTCTTTTCCTAATTGTATCAGTTCATCAGATAAATATACGAAGATAAACATTTTACAAATTGTCTCAAATATTTGGCATATCATCAGATCTTCAATTAGATTTGCCCTCTGTGTGTGTGTATTTTCCATTTGTAAATGAGTTATTACACAACCCAGGTTTCTACCACAAGTGGTGTCAGTTATTGAAAATTGCTTGAAGACACCACTCATGGTAGAAACCTGGGTCACGTAATAACTTGTTTACAAATGGAAAATATTCAAAAGTTTTACAATATTGAAAACTTTAATACAAATGTGCACTGGTCTAATTTTATTATGACCAAAAACGAAGTAATTAAACAATCAATCAAAATATATATATATATATATATATATATAGTTGATACAATGGTTTATAAAAGCATAGTATCAATACACAAAGATTTTCATGTTTCAGAGCTAAACTGCTCCTCTTCGGGTGATATGTATAACTGTTATACATATCACCTGAAGAGGAGCAGTTTAGCTCCAAAACATGAAAATCTTTGTGTAGTGATACTATGCTTTTATAAACCATTGTAACAACTATTACAATATAAAGCTCTACTCTGTATTGAACACTCTTTATAAAAGTAAATGCTTGAACAGTGGGTTTAAAATCTATGTTCTGTCACTTTCTTACAATGTGTGTGTGTATATATATATATATATATATATATATATATATAATCTCACACAAGAGAGAAGAGATAGATTAATACCCTTCACAAAGGTATTTGCACATAAGTGAATGTAATGAATCCAACTGGAATTCAAACTCAGCTCTGATTTCTCATTATTGGCTGATATACACAAAGCCATCTACCCTTTTAGAAATTCCTCCTTTGAATAAAACTAAAAATGGTATGCCAGTGCCAAGTGACCGAGTTGCAGCAAGAACAAAAAAAAATATAACTTCATATACATATTCATAGTCTTTTCTCCAATTAAAATAGAGACAATGCTTGTGAATAAATTGATGTTAGAATTTAAAAGCTTGAAGCAGAATGAGAAAATTACTCATTTTGCCTTTGTTTCGACAGAAATCCAATTAAGAATGTAGCCAGAAAAAAGCGAGTTACTTGGTCAGTTCATTTGTATAAATAATTAAAGGATAATAACTGAAATATTAATCACAAATAAACAGGAAATTGAATACAAATGCCTGCCGATTCTGGTAGACCAAGTATATGTTATGCATAATTATCAAAAAATTTTACAAGTACAAAAGTATAGCACAGAAAGTTACGAAATGTCATTTTTCTTCTCATAAAATATTTACAATTTATGGGAGATAACCAGCTCATTTGAATGCATAACAAATCAGCTGAGAAACATTGATGTAATTTGGCAATCCATCTGAGAGGGCCTTACTGCAAACACAGGAACAGACACTTTTCAGAATTTCAGACCATTAATAAGTTGAAGATAAATATGGTGAAACAGCTAATGGCAATTCCAGGGCACCATTGCTCTCAGGTAGCTATTTTCATCAGTATTAAAATTGCTAAATGCTAGATGAAACTGAACAACAAAGTTTCATCAATTTATCCAACAAGATCTTATTTGATTTATACTCATTGATTGAAAATTTCTTTTGAAGTCTTAAAATGAACAGGAGTTTTCCCTTCACTCTGTTCAATTCTTCAAGTCAAAGTAACAGTGCATTCAGTCACTTAAGTGCCATACGTGATACATGCTTGGGCTATCATGTCTCAAAAGAGACATGACTGACTGGGTAAAAGATTATCCCACAGTAGGTTGCCATTGCTTTCTGTGGTAGACTGCTTGCCAGCCAAAACTATAGAACCCAATCTGTCCTGTTATTTCACCCATAACTGGAGGGAAGAGGCGGATTAATACCCTTTCTCAAGGGTATTTGCACGTAAGTGAATGCAATGAATTCAGTTGGAATTTGAACTCGGCTCCACAAATCTTTGTTTTGAGTCGATATCCACTGCGCCACAACGCACATCCTATTATCGAAGTAAAATATAATTTTCAGTTAATAGAAAGTTTCATTTCTTTGTAGTCTTTCTATTTTCATTTACTGACAAATTACAGGAAACATTTTTTTTTTTTTTAAATATTGTTCACCTAACACACAGCACGAAATCTAATCCAGGTAGAGGGTTACTGAATAAGTTTGTTGTAAGAAGAAATAAATTACATTCTGAGGATATGCAGGATAGTTAATGGTTGACTCTAGAATTGAAGAGCTTAATATTGCAATAATCAGAGAAGAGAAATTTTGTGAGTCTTATAGAAGATAACAAGTCTAAGGATGAATTTGCTTGAGTGAATGGTTGATTTGCATTTTTGAGACTTATCCACCCTTTGTAGGTGATATATCCCGAAAAGGAATACAGTATAAAATGATCAGTTGAAGAATGGAACTCCACACCAGGAATAAGAAATACAGATTTATTGTACTAAGGTACAATTAACAATAATACACATCTAGGCAAGCCACAGGTTGAAGCGGAATCGACTATTGAATAGTGAATGCCTTCTCTTCAGACCTTTTTCCCCTTTGTACTGCTCGTCACCGTCTTTTATCAAGTAGAGCATTCTATTCTCGGGGGATGACAGGATGTTCCACTATAAAGTAGGTTATTTAAAGCCAAAACTTATTTTTTTTTTTTTTTTTTTTGTTTTTGGTCATGTGGAGTGAATATCACATTTACATTTTTTTTTTTAGAATAACAATGGTCTTTCCAGATACAAGTCTGAACACATGGCTGGAGGGAGACGAATTTATACCTCTCCCAAGGGTATTGGCACATAAGTGAATGTAATGAACTTGACTGGAATTCAAACTTGGCTCTAATTTCTAATTAAAAAACTATTGTCCCTTACACCACTTGAACATCTCCTGTGAGTGGAACTTCCTCTTTACCAATCAAATATAAAGAGAATAAAGACATCAACCCTATGTACGAGGGTCATTCAATGAATAAGGTGAATTTTTCAGTATAAGGACTTGTAATCCAATAGAAGCTTACTTTTTGTTCTTATTTTTCAACGTAGTCTCTCAGTAGTCTCACACAGTTTTTCCATCTGTGCACAAGCTTCCGTATTCCCTCAGCGTAAAAATCTTTGGACTGATGTCTCAGCCAATCGCTCACATCACTTTTGAAACATCATCACTTTCAAACTTTGTGCCTCTTGTGAAAGCTTTCAAGGAACCAAACAGGTGAAAGTCTGAAGGTGCAAGGTCTGAGCTGTAAGGGGGATGAGGGAGCAGTTACCAGCCCAGCCCAGCTCGTTGATGGTCTGCACTGTTTGGCACCCACCGGCAACTGAGGTAGGCAAGGTCATCATGGACAATTTTGTGTGCTGTCCCAACAGATAGGTTCAAAATCCTTCCAATGTCATTCAGTCACCCTTCTGTCAGACTGAATGAGGTCATTGACTGATTCGATCACCTCAGGAGACCTCACTTCTGTAGGCCTCCCAGGCCTGTTTTCATCCTCAACACTGCTCCGTCCTTCTTTAAACAATTTAGCCCACTTGTAGACATTTCTTTGGTTGAAACATGTGGCACCATACACAGTTGACATTCTCCTATGAATTTCACCTGTTTTGCACTCTTCAGCAACCAAAAACTTGATAACTGACATCTGTTCAATTCTGGGGCATTCCTCTTGGTCGACCATCTTTGTTAATATCCAAAACTCTCAAAGTTCATTTTTTTAATATGCAAAAAAAAAAATTAAATCCCTTTGAAAAAGAAGTAAAGGAAAAAAAAAATTATAAAAAATGTAAGCTTCTATCTGTATTAGAAGTCCTTATATTGAAAAATTCACCTTATTTATTGAATGACCCTCGTATATGGTATGGTAGGTCCTAGCTGTAAAGATCTGAACTGTTGGAACTAGGGAACTAAATATCTGCCATGAAAATAGGAATAAGAGGTTAGCAATGTTTTGTCTCTGAGAAATTGTTGTAGGGTGGAAAATAATTTTTCACATGAGGACACATAAAGGCTTTTGAACTGTCACGATTGAAAATTAAGGATTTGGTATTCTTTTTAAGTAAATTTCTCAACATCTACCATTTTCAATAATTTCAAATTCCAAAACAATCTTATATTTTGCCTATTATCTCATCAAAAATTCTCCCAAGTCTTTTTGAACAGGAGTATAGGTTTATCCCTTGTTTCCTGTTTAGGACTGGGCTTGGTTTCTGGTTCTTTCTCTCTTTTCATTCTCTTTAACTCCCAGTAATTTCTTGCATCTTAAGTCACATTACTGGCTTGCTTAGGTGAAATTAAAAAAAATGTCCACCAAAATCTTATTTCAAATTTATCATTACTTTTAGATCACGCTTCCTTGTTATGTTGGCCAATTATATTAAGGTTCCTATTTTCAGAACAAGTGATGATAGTTAAATATTAGGTTGTCCATAAAGTTCTTGCTGATTTTTTGTCATTAATGTTCCAATAAGTTAGAACATGTCAAAAGTATTGCCTGCAACTCAACAAATTAAAGGAAGTGATTCAAAAGAAAAATGCACAAAATTGGTGAAAAAGAAAGGTGTTGTTTTCCATCAGGATAATACCAGAGCTCATGTTTATTTGGTAACCTACCAAAAATTGTTGCAGCTTAGCTGGAATGTATTACCTGTCAGGCTATATTCACCAGACATTGTTTCTACAGGTTTTCATTTATTCAGGTCCTTGCAAAATAATCTCGGTAGTAAAAATTTTAATTTTTTGGAGGACAAAAATCCACCTTATTGAGTTCTTTGCTGAAAAACCACCAAACTTCTGGGAAGACAGAATCTTGAAGTTGAAGAAAAAATGGAAAAAGGTTAAGCAACAAAATGATTCATATTTTGTTAAATTATTATTTAATGACATAATTTTGTTTTGTGTTTTAATTTCCCTTAAAAATCAACATGAACTTTCTGGACAACCCAATACTTACAAAAATTAATGTGAAAGTAACTTTAATTTCCTTGTTAGACATACAAAAAAAATTGGTTCTTCCTCTGTCCACAAGAAGATGAACATTAATTTTAATGATTACAAATAGCCAAACTGATAAAATGAATATAAGTCTACAAAAAAGAAAGTAGTACCAATACCTTTAAAATTAACACTTTGGAGATTACCCCATCTGTCAAGATGCCCATTAGGTGGTGCTAAGTACCATAAAAGGTTAAACATATCCCTTGCTATTTTTTTTGCTTTTGCTCTAAGATGTAAGAATGTTGAAACTGAAGGTTTTTTTTTACCCACTGGGGATATCTCCCCCCCCCCCACTTCCCCAGACAAAAGAACTTTTAAACATACACTTCTTTTATGTACCACGTTCCTTTAGGATATAAGCAATCATGGCCCTCCACATCTGCATGACCATTGTAGCTCTTAATTTTTTGTCTTGTTATTTCTTCTAAAACCTGTTCTACTGTCCATTTACTTGAGCTCATCAAGTATGTTATGCACTGCTGTCCTCTGATCCTGTTTCTCTTAATCTCTCCTGTGAGTATCAGGTTTTCCAAATCCTCCTTCCTCACCACATACCCAAGAAACTTCAAATGCCTCTTCCTGATAAGTATAAATTTACATTTTCTCCAAAACTTTGTCATTGCTCACATGTTTGGCCCATAGTAATGTCAGCATCCTTCTGTAGAACCAGATTTCTGCTGTTCAAAGTTTCTTCTTCATCTTTGAGATGCCCAGCATTCACTGCCATACAAGCAAACAGATATATAACAGTTCAGCACTCTTTTCTTTGTTTCTTAAAGCTGTTTTTCCTGTTTTTTTCTTTTTCAACTGTGCATACACTAATATATTTTCTCCCACTTGTTGATCATTTTATCAATTATATATATATATATATATATATATATATTAATAGTATCACCTCGAAAGGCGGTAATGCCACTTATGTGCAAGAGGCTACATAAGAGTCAAAAGATTAGATAAGAGGAAAGTGAAGGGGAAGATGAACCAGTTAGAAAGAAGCAAGAGAAGGATGGGATTACAGGTGTGATGACAGTTGCAAAGGTGGAGAGAAGGGAAAGAATATACAGGATTATGTAAAACGAACTAGAGTCAAGTGGTTAATAGATGAGTATTGATATTGCATTTAAATTCCTGGAGGTTGTAGCCGTCAGGAAAGCAAGAAAAATGACTTGAGTGCAGGAGTGATGAGGATATCTATACCCATACTTAGTTATAATAAGTAAGAAGAAAAAACAACTTTTTGCTTTGACACATATAACATTGACAATGAGAATTTTAAACCACGTTTGTTTAAATTTTTTCTCTTTGGCATGTGTGTGTGTATATATATATATATATATATATCAGAAACAGAACAGATATTCTCCAATATAGAAGAAATATTAGCTCATATGATAAAACTCCAGAAACAACAACAAAAGTTAATTGAAATAATTCAGAAGAAAATTAAAAATTCTATGAGTTCTTTCAATCACAGCATGGTGGCAAATGACACATCTGACTTCATATCAAATTCAGATGATATAATCTACTTTTCTGCTTATTTTAAAAAATACAAGCATATTTTCTGAGAAGATGAGAGAAAAAAAAGCAAGATTTTTGTTGAGTATGTTAGCACTGGTAGAAGATAAAAAAAAATACTGTCATTTTGTACTACTGAAAAAATGGGAGAAATTTATTTTGAAAAAATAGTATTTTGACTAAAATTTTCAGTGAGAAAAGCTTGTTATTCAATACTCATTGGAAATGTATGAACCTGATAAAAAAAAAAAAAGAAAGAAGAAAAAAAAATTTGCCATTTCCTGCTGACTCTTCTATAAACCATTTTACTGTTTATCTAGCTAGATGTAACCATATGTTCTATTTTAATAGTTTATTGCCTTGCACTTCTTGACTCTGGAACTCTCTTCTGGTTTCTTCTTTCCTTGCCACCTATAATCTTCGAAAATTGAAATTTATTGTCACTTCACGTCTTTTGTTGCTTGGGGTGAAATGATTAAAAACAAAATGATGCAGAACCAAGATCTCATTGTGAAGATGTCATGGAAGTAGATAAATTTTGTGAATTAGATGAGGTAAAGAAAAAGGTACTACACAGTTTGATTGTTAAAGGAAATATTTGAACAAGTTCCTTATAATGGCCAGACAAGAATATGTAAAAAAAAAAAAAAATTGTACGGTGGGGAAGTCTTGGAGAAATTAATGCTTGACAAGTAGCAACAGACTTTTATTGAAGAAGGCAACATGAGAAGAGATTCCTCTATGTGTTCTAAGGAAAGTTTCACTGGATCAATATCTTCAAAGAGATGGGTTTGTAAATCAATGGATATTGCAAGATCTTTCCTGCAAGGAAAGACATAATAGACAAGTCTACCTGTGTCCACCTTCATAGGCCAATGTACGACTGTGTTACTTTTGAAAGTGGGTATATGGATTGTCAGTTGTCTGTTTTGCATGGTATTTAATGGTCAGAAAGAAACTAATAAAGTAAGGCACACTTTTTTCAAAATATAGCCAGGTCATTATCACAATATTTTAACCATCAATTGCATATAATAGTCACGAATCATGTTGATGACTTCTGTTGGTCTGTATCAGGGGGTTTTATGCTGTTACTAGCAGTTTAGCCTGGTTTCACTTGGGTAGTTTAAAGGAATAAGAGTAAAAAACATAGGATGAATTTATATAGCAAATACTTACACAGCGTCCACCCTCATCACTTTTATAGATAACAATGTAGAATGTCTCTATTGAATTAGAGTGGGAAGGGGAGGGGCAACATATATAGATAATATAAAGTGGGATGATCGATTTTATATTATAATCAATTGGCTCATCCCTTGTTCCCTGTTTAGGAGGTGTTTTCTGGCTTTCTTTTTTCCAATCTTCTTACTTTGTTTTTGTTTTTTTTTTCAATTGGAGTAGATAGATCTATCTATCGCCCGGTTCACACTCCACCCACGTCTATTGAACAGGTTAAGAGGCTCATCCCTTGTTCCCTGTTTAGGAGGTGGTTTCCGGCTTTCTCTTTTCCAGTCTTTTCACTCTTACATAGCCCTCTGCACATCAGTGGCGTTACTGCCTTGCTCGGGGTGATACGATTAAAAAAAAACTGATCCCTGACTTTGTGGGGTGATAATATATATTTCTCTACTCCTAATTTTGGCTTTCTGAAAATCTTCAAGGTGTCGTTAGCATTCTAAAATTTTGACCTACATCTGAGTGCAACTTCTGTTGAGCTAGACTGCAAAATGCACATGCTAAGTCCTATCTATCTATTTATCTATCTGCCTGCCTGCCTATCTATCTATCTATCGCAGGATATCTAGAGAGGGTGATTATATTAAATATCTGTTACCTTTATCACTTGATATGTTATTGAAATGTTAAAAATAAAATCTTGTAAGGTTAAAAATGTCAGGCAATTGCTTGGTTACTGATTGGCAACTGAAATTGGTCAGATCTGAGTTTAAGTGAAGTAATGAACAGTCCTTGTTGGTACCCTGAGTCCAAAAATTTAAACATTGAAGCAAAAATTTTAGATGGGCAAATAGGACATATAATTTCTCTGTTGAAATTATAAGTTTTCTTTTCTCCCACATTTCTTTGCTTGTGGAACTCTCACCTGCTTTCTTGTCTGTTATCAACTGTTAAGTGTATTGAGGTTAGGGGAAGCACCTGTTAGCTCCTTCATCCCCTACCTGGATAATAGGCAGAGAAATGAAATGAGAGTTAATAAAATGACATTGCCTCAAAAGGCACATCAACTTTAGGAATAAAATGCACATGGAACTGACTTCACAAGACAGTCTTGTTCACTCCTGAATGCTGGTTTTCTCATTGCTTTTATTGGCAGAAGACACTGACAGAAACCTGGATAAAGACTACTTGCAGAGGGGTCTGTATCTGGACATGCTAAGCTGTTTTGCTGCTAATCTAGAAAACCTGGATGTAACTGGTTTCGACAGACATGTCCATATGTGAACTGAGGCCTCCTTTGCATTTGTACTGATGTTTGTTCATTTCAGTCAACTATGATCTTTAAAAATTTCCATGCAACTTCTATTGTCCTCTTTTGTTTCCTTGAATCTTTTTCTCTCATAGTTGTTTGTATTTCTTGTACTTTGAATCACTCATGATATCTTAGTGTGTTTTATTGCCTTTCTTGGTGTGTTTTATTGCCTTTCTTGGTGTGTTTTATTGCCTTTCTTGGTGTGTTTTATTGCCTTTCTTGGTGTGTTTTATTGCCTTTCTTGGTGTGTTTTATTGCCTTTCTTGGTGTGTTTTATTGCCTTTCTTGGTGTGTTTTATTGCCTTTCTTGGTGTGTTTTATTGCCTTTCTTGGTGTGTTTTATTGCCTTTCTTGGTGTGTTTTATTGCCTTTCTTGGTGTGTTTTATTGCCTTTCTTGGTGTGTTTTATTGCCTTTCTTGGTGTGTTTTATTGCCTTTCTTGGTGTGTTTTATTGCCTTTCTTGGTGTGTTTTATTGCCTTTCTTGGTGTGTTTTATTGCCTTTCTTGGTGTGTTTTATTGCCTTTCTTGGTGTGTTTTATTGCCTTTCTTGGTGTGTTTTATTGCCTTTCTTGGTGTGGAATATGTCCATGCTTTGTCACTATGTCCATGAAGAGTGCTGCAATGAACTACATTCCTTGGTTCTACCAATTCTAACCATCATGGCTAAAATGGATGGTACAGTGGATATCGGCTCGGAACAAGAAATCGGGGAGCCGAGTTCAAATTCCAGCCAAATTCATTGCTTTCACTTACGTGCAAATACCCTTGGGAAAGGTATTAATCCGTCTCTTCCTTCCAGTTATGGGTTAAATAGCAGGACAGATTGGGTTCTATAGCCTTGGTCGGCAACCAGTCTACCGCAGAAAGCAATGGCCACCTACTGCAGGATAATCTTCTGCCCAGTCAGTCATGTCTCTTTCGAGACATGATCGCCCAAGCGTGTATCACGTATGGCACTTAACTGACTGACTGAATGTGGAACTAAGAAATGTTTGTCTGATCACTTTCCAGGGAAGTAGCAGTAGAGCTGTGAAAGACTTGTAACACCTTGTCTGTGTGAGAGGCGGGGGGAAATAATTTGTCACCCTCAAAGACACTAAGACACTTTTGGACTCTATCAAGACTTGAAAGTGAGGGCTGGATAGCTCCTACTTGAATATGACAGCAGTATTTTATTTTAGGCCTGATCTGATTCTTGTGAAGATAGATGATAGCACAAGAAGTCAGGTACTTACTGGGCTAATACAGAAATCTAAGCATTTTTCCGGCATCTTTAGTGATGAATCATATGTTAAAGTTTCACTTGTGGTCTGGGTTGAGGTTAAGGACCAATAGTCGCTCAAGGCACAGGGCTTCTCTGAGGAAACATCTATTCATCATGACTGACGGTAGTTCAGGGCCTTGAATAGAAAAATTGGCATCTGCTTACTTTCTATGTCTGCTTCTTGTATATATTAAGAGTGAATGAAAGTTTTATTATGTTTGTTTAGTAAATCCTACCAATGATCTGACAGATTATTTTGTGACTTAAATAGAAACTGTTGTGAATGTTAAGTGAATTTTATTTCCTATATACTAATGTATTTTATAAAATTTTCCATGACCCAATTATATGACTACATGCCAATCACTAAGTCATCTTTTTATTTACAAATTCTGAATGCATTTTTAGACTTATTGAATACCAGTTAGAAATATTTTTCCAGATCAGCTTTTGTAGTTTTTTTTTCTGGCCTGTTGCTTTTGAAAGGATTTACCAGTATACAAAAGACAAACAAGAAAATATAATAAATGAATTGTAAATGAATGTTTACTAAATATTTTTTTCTATCAAAGTAATATCACAATAGCAATGATTATATAAAATTCTCTAGTAAACTGAAAAATAGGCTCATTAGCAGAAAATAAACATTTCTAATTATTAAATATATACAGCATGCTTTTAAGATTTATCAAGAAAAATTCAGTCAGATCAGGGATTTGAGGATGTGTTGTCTTTTCAGGATGTGGGCAATATTGGACCTTCACAACATCTGACCATAACTTCCTGGGTGTTTTTTTTTTTTTTTTTTTTTTTTTTTTCCATCTCATTAAATAAGTTACTTGATGTTTCTTTGTGTTCTTATTGCTCTCAGTAAGCCTTATGAGTTGGGCATTAAATTCTTCATGCCCTCTTTCCTTATATTTCCCAGAAATATCAACTATTTTTTTCTGATTCTAAGTGTCCTTTTTGTTCCTATTGCCCTTAAAACTTCCTGATTGATCAAATGTTCTGTCTATAGCATTCTCAGAATCCTTGTTTAGAGCCACATCTCTGCTGCTTCAAACCTCATCATCTGGGAAAATTGTTTAGTATTCACTACAGAAGGTAAATTGAAAAAAAAGTATAAATCACAGTATGTGATTTTATGGTTTTTGATTATGAAGAAAAATGTTGGTGAGTGACAAGGAAAGATGCAGTGTGGCATAAGGATCACCCTCTTAAAAAATAGAACTAATGTAACACGTTAGATTTTTTTTATCTGAGTCTACTTATTATGACTTTGTAAGAATGCCTTCAGGGAAAAAAATATGAATTCACTTAACCCCAGCACTCTGTCCCATTATCAGATATTTTGATAAAAATATTTCTTTATTACTGGAAAAGAGTGGGTGAATAAGAACTTAGACAAAACACACCTCATAATTACTTTATCTAACCAATGGATAAGTTCTGTTATTCCCATTATAAACATTGGTACAGGCCAATAAATAATATTATCATCAAATAAAGTGATGTTTTATATTTATTTTTAACTCGCATACATTCTATGTAAGATTGAACAGTTTCATCTGTAAAAATGTGTTAAATAAAGCAAGTCCTCAATCTCTTCTTTAATCAATAAATTTGAAGTCACCAAGTCTTCAGTTGACGATGCTGAATGCTTTGATTTGTCTGGGCTATGTTCACCTGACTTTCCACCTAAAACTGAAGCTCAATTGAGTGAAGTTCACATTACCCCCTCACTGGCCTCTAACATAACTTCAAAGCTTGACCCCCATAAGGTGAGCAGAGGTGACAGAATCCTAATCATTGTCCTGAAGAAATGTGCCCCTGAACTCTCCTCTGTCCTCTCCAAATTCTACAACTACTGCCTCTCTGCTTCTTGCTTTCCTGCCTGCTGGAAGTTCTTCTCTGTGGTTCCTGTATTTAAGAACTCTGGAGAATCCTCAGACCCCTCTAATGATCACTCTTTTAGCCCCCTACCAATTTTTGGTAAAGTGTTTGAGGCTATTATCAATGCTAAAGTGGCTCAACATCTCACAGCCCACAGCCTCATCTCCAATAAACAGTATAGTTTCTGCTTCACTAGGTCTACTGCCAATATGCTAACAACTATCACAGTGTATATATACCAGGCTCTTGATAAGGATAGCAAAGCTTGAGTTGTTGCCCTAGATATCTCCAAAGCATTTGACAGTCTGGCATGTTGGCCTTCAATGCAAGCTACAGGGCTATGGAATAACTGGATGCTTGTTTGATCTAATCTAGTTGTTCCTTTCAAATCGTTTAATGAAGCTAGTATTTAATGGGCATGCTTCCATATATTTCATATGAATGTAGGTGCCTCTCAAGGCTCTATTCTAGGTTCTACACATTTTCTGATCTTCATCAACAATCTCTCTGATGTAATCAGATCCCAAGTAGGCATCTATGCTGATGACATCACCATTTACTCCTGCCTCAATAAGACATCTGCTGAAGCTGACAAAGCAGACCTCATTGCTACTCTTGAAAAGGACCTCCAGTCTGGGAGTGGACTGGGGTAAGAAATGGTTGGTAAATTTTAATACTTCCAAGGCAAAGCTGCTATCCTTTAATCACCATAGACTATTCCCCATCAGCATAGGTCAGGCTGGTCTCCCTGAAAGCAAAACACTGCACCTCCTCAGCCTCACCTCAAGTGGAATGACTACATTGAATCCATAGCAAAATCTGCTGCTAAGAAGGTCTGTTCACTGTAGGGTCAGGAAGTTTTTCTCGTTTGAATCTATCTTGAACATATATAAATCCGTGCATTGAATACTGCTGTTACATCTGGTGGGGTGCTCCTGCTATTCATTTCAGGGTTCTTGACAAAATTCAAGAGAATCTGCAATATAATCGATCCTGACCTCGTAGCTCAACTCAAGTCACTTTCTCACTAACATAATATTGCTTTTCTCTATCTCTTCTACAAATACTGTCACAGCTTCTGCATAAATTTACTCAAGCTACTAGACTAGCAACTAGGTCCCACACTTTTACAGCGAAACCAATCAAATATAACTGCAACTTCTACTCTAGCAATGTTTTTTCTCACATTTCCTGCTTGTGGAATTTGCTTCCCTGACAGCTACTACCCCCAAGAATTTAAAGGCAGTATCTAGTTGTTCCTTTCAAATCGTTTAATGAAGCTAGTATTTAATGGGCATGCTTCCATATATTTCATATGAATGTAGGTGCCTCTCAAGGCTCTATTCTAGGTTCTACACATTTTCTGATCTTCATCAACAATCTCTCTGATGTAATCAGATCCCAAGTAGGCATCTATGCTGATGACATCACCATTTACTCCTGCCTCAATAAGACATCTGCTGAAGCTGACAAAGCAGACCTCATTGCTACTCTTGAAAAGGACCTCCAGTCTGGGAGTGGACTGGGGTAAGAAATGGTTGGTAAATTTTAATACTTCCAAGGCAAAGCTGCTATCCTTTAATCACCATAGACTATTCCCCATCAGCATAGGTCAGGCTGGTCTCCCTGAAAGCAAAACACTGCACCTCCTCAGCCTCACCTCAAGTGGAATGACTACATTGAATCCATAGCAAAATCTGCTGCTAAGAAGGTCTGTTCACTGTAGGGTCAGGAAGTTTTTCTCGTTTGAATCTATCTTGAACATATATAAATCCGTGCATTGAATACTGCTGTTACATCTGGTGGGGTGCTCCTGCTATTCATTTCAGGGTTCTTGACAAAATTCAAGAGAATCTGCAATATAATCGATCCTGACCTCGTAGCTCAACTCAAGTCACTTTCTCACTAACATAATATTGCTTTTCTCTATCTCTTCTACAAATACTGTCACAGCTTCTGCATAAATTTACTCAAGCTACTAGACTAGCAACTAGGTCCCACACTTTTACAGCGAAACCAATCAAATATAACTGCAACTTCTACTCTAGCAATGTTTTTTCTCACATTTCCTGCTTGTGGAATTTGCTTCCCTGACAGCTACTACCCCCAAGAATTTAAAGGCAATATCTATTGCCATCTCTTATCACCTTGACTCGCATCCTGTCCCTGACAACCCTTGTATCATGTTTTTCTCTCTTTTCACTCTACTCTCATGCAGCTCTCTTCACACCAGTGTTCTCATCTTTCTCTTACTCATTCTCTGATACCCCCTGTAACTTGTTCCTCTTATCATTCTCCTCTTATGTAACCCCTTGTGCACCAGTGGTACTGCCTTGCTCGGAGTGAAATGATTATAAAAAAATCTCCTTGTTAAGAAAGGTTTGGTATTTGATTTTCAGAATAATAAATTCTGTCTTTATTTAAAAGAGAGTATTCTTTGTTAAAATGTATCCTCTATAATTTAAAAACTTTATAATAAAGAACTTGAAAACATTTATATACAATTCCACAATTTGGTGAATTTATTATGTTGAATTTTTTGTTTGTATATGTGTACTTTGTATTTTATCTAGTTTTGTAAATGTTATTTTTTTCCATGTTCATATTGGTATTATTTTGAAAAGTGATTTTTTAAATCTAAAACTTCATTCACTATTATAAAGAAATTTAGTTAATAAGAATGATGTTTGACTTAGTAAAAAAAAACTCAATCTTGACTTAAAAAAAAATTAGTGGCACAATAAGTGCTTAAAAATTTGTTACTTGATATTTTGTATGAACAATTAATCCCAAAAGTCTCATGAAGGTAATAAACTTTTATTGATAAAAAATACTTTAAAATAAAACCATTTATACAAGAAGTTAAAAAGTTACTTTGTTCAAAGCAAAGCTAATGTCTGAGCTGCTATACAAAAGTTCAGGGAATTTGGACCAAAGGCCTTGAATTTTTGCTTTTATTCTTTGAGAAGTCACTGTATAAAAGCCTCAGGACTTTCTATTTTTTTTTCTTTTTTTTATTTAATGGTCAAATTCGTGAAGCTCTGAAATAGCAGCTTGCTTATAGGTAAATGTTTTGCTTGAGGTTTCATCATATTGAAAAAGGTTCAGAAATTAATTTTTATGATGAAGTAATTTTTTTTCTCTTGGATCTGAAATTGAAGAATTTTTTTTTTAAAAATCAACCCACAAATAATTCAAAAAGGTTTTGCTATAAAAATGAATGTGAACTGCATGGACCATGTTATTCTTTATTTAGATTCCCTTAGCAGATGGGAGCAGAAGACAATCACCATTAATAGTTTCAGTTATTGATGTAACCTCTTTGTCAAACTCTGTTGCTATTATTAATAATTAAAAAACTATTGGTTAAATTAAATTTTACATTTCTTTATTTACAGGTAAGTGAAGCTAAGCAACAACCTTGATGCTCATGTCATTGCTGTGCAAGCCAGGTTAGCTAACTTTTTGTCATTCTTATTTCTTGAAATAAATTTTGGTTGCATTATAACATGGGTTCCTGCTAATTACAGAAATGACTAATATTTAACAGTTAACAGAAAATCGGTTAAATTCATTATAAGAGATTAATTTTATCTAAGTCAGAATCATTTTCTGTCAGTAGAAGTTATGTAAAATAGATTCAGCATATAAAGCAATTAAAAATAAATTTATCGTTATTCTGAGAATTGTTCAGGTATTACTTAGTGAGTCGAAAGAATAAACGATTTCTTTGTTTCCATATGAATTGTACACCTGAAGAAGGTTGAAGAATGAATTAATGAAGCATTGGCAATGAGCAGAAGAGTGAGCTCAGTCAATCAAAATGAAGTGTTGGTGTTTTATTAACTTCTCTCTCTCTCTCTTTATTTTTTTTTTTTTAATCATTTCACCCCGAGCAAGGCAGAAACGCCACTGATGTGCAGGGGGTTACATAAATGTAAAAAGATTAATTAGAAAAGAGTGAGGAGTACAAACTAGTTAGAAAGGAACAATAGAAAGCTGAGAAAGCAGGTGCAGTGACATATACAGGGGAGGGGAGAAGGCTAGAGTCCAGTGGTTAGTAGATGAGTATTAACTTTGCATTTAAATTTCTGGAGGTCGTAGCCGTCAGGAAAGCAAGAATACGGGAGTGAGTTCCACAGGCAGGAAGTGCGAGAGAGGAAGCTGCAGGAGTAGAATTGTCGTCTTCATTTGGCTAACCTGACTGTGAATGGGTGGGATCCAGTTGCCAGTCTGGTTGCACGGGTAAACACCTGTTGAGGAGGCATCAGTGACTTAAGCTCATCCGAGCAGAAGCCATGAAAGTATTTATAGAAGAGACAGAGGGAGGCCACATTTCGACGAGGGGAAAGTGGCTGCAGTCGAGTCGCCAGATCAGTACTTACCACATTACAGACTCTCCTTTGGAGCTTGTCAAGAACACTGAGGAGAACGGCAGGGGCACCTGACCATAAATGGCAGCAGTACTCCATGCACAGATGGATGGTTGACTTGTATATATACAGGATGGATTCAGGTGGAAAAAACATCCTGGATCGACATAGTGACACAATCTTCTTAGCAGTAGATTTTGCTATGGATTCAATATAGTGGTTCCATTTGAGGTCTCTCTTTATTTTTTTTTCCCCCCCTGCAAATTTTGTTTGGAAAATATTTAATCAGTATTAGTAAAAGAAAAATAATCTACCTGGAACGGTGGTATATCAATTTTTTTGAAAAGGGCTTCTTTAGGATCTCACAGGTTTCTCTCCATGTCTCTTCTGCTTTCTCAAACAGTTCTCTCTAAATTTCACCGGCTTAGTTGTATTCTTCAATCTTGTGTAGAATTTGAAATTCTGGCTAAAATCAAAGTTGAAATACAGAGTTGCAAGGAGTTAACTTTGTGTGTTGAGTGCATAAAAACTGGGATTATATACTATTTTGCTAAAATAACAAGGATGCTATATAAAAAATGAGCCCACACATTGTCATAATGAATGCAATGGTCAAAAAGAACATAAGCTTGCTCAACAGTCTTCCTTCTGACTTCACAGCTAAGTGTCTGTATATGAATGTGAAATAAGGTCTCTGTTTATTACTTACCAAGTTAGATCAAAGCTTACATTATTTACATTCAGACTATTGTCCTCAAATTTGTTGTTATTACCATAACATTTTGTACATTGTGTCTTTTTGGATTCCTCAGGTGTATGTTCATCTAGGTAATTACAGAGAATTTTAAATTGTAGGTTACCTGGATTGACAAAGCTGATGAAGGTCAGAAGGTATAATTACTGAAATGTTATGATGTTAGCAACAAAGATGAGAGTGATAGTCCATATGTAAATAATGGTAATTCCTAGTTCCGGAAATTCAGAGAGAAAATAAATCAAAACTGCACAGGAAGATATTTTTATGATTTTTAAGCAAACTTTTTTCTTTTTAAGAGTTGAACAAAAACAAAATGCCCTTTCCTATAGACCTGGCACAAATCCATTAGGAATTACTTCAACAAGTTTTTGTACTTTTTGCTTCAAGACACAATTCCCCAATCAATATACTTTTGCATTCTACAACCATTTAACAAGCAGTATGAAGTCGCACCTTCTGACGAGAGTTGAACTCACATCCTATACTTTGAGAGTCTCTGACATGGACAGCAGCTTACTGATTAGGGCACAGAAGCCAATGGCTGAATGTCATTCAAATTTAATCACATCAATAGTTTCTTTGTTGATTTTACTACTCACCATATTGTTTGTTTACAACCTAATAATAGTAGTAGACATAGTAATTTTGATTTGTTCAGATTTCTTCCATAGTAATTTTGATTTGTTCAGATTTCTTCCATAGTAATTTTGATTTGTTCAGATTTCTTCCATAGTAATTTTGATTTGTTCAGATTTCTTCCATAGTAATTTTGATTTGTTCAGATTTCTTCCATAGTAATTTTGATTTGTTCAGATTTCTTCCATAGTAATTTTGATTTGTTCAGATTTCTTCCATAGTAATTTTGATTTGTTCAGATTTCTTCCATAGTAATTTTGATTTGTTCAGATTTCTTCCATTAAAACATTATCATTATTACTTTTTGACTTTTTATTTTTCTTTCTTTAATCTATAGTAGTTTATATTAAGTAATATTGCTTTTTTAAATGTAAACTATTAGAATAATTAATCCTCTTTTGTGTGGTGAGTGGTGAAAAGCTCTTCCTGTAGACAGGAAGGAATTTGAAAAATATCTATTGTTTGGTCAGTGGGTTAGGCCAATTACTTTTCAAAACCTTTTCATTATAAGAACAGAATTAAAAAAAAAATGACAATGCTAAAAATGATTATTAGAATATTTTTTTTTTAAGTGTTTCGTCATTAAACCTTGAAATGAATCTGTTAATATTTATTCTTATTTGTTATCCTTATAACTTTTTTTCCCCTGTTTATTCTAAAATCTTCCAAGTATTCTTTTGTATATGCATGAACCTTTATTGTAGCAAAGCAAAAAAGTATTAGCTATTAAACTTTGTTTAAGCTATTGACTACTGTAACCTAGTTTTTGACTGTTTTATAAAATTCTATTAGTTTTGTATTATTAGCTTTTTATTTTTTCCATTTTGGTTACTAATGTTAGATACCTAATTTGAGACTAGTCAATACAGCAGATTAAAAGGATTGAAGGAGAATAGTCATAACTTAGGTTTATGGGTAGAGAAAACAATGTTTTCATTTAAAATAGATAATATTTTTAATGAGCAACATTTTAATTTATCCTATCTTTATAAGTTATGTTTAATTTTATCCCTGGATTCAGATCTATGAAAAATACACATCATAAATTGGAGATTAAATTAAAATTAACAAAAAATCATATTTCCACAACGCCATGCACTTTCAAGGACTGTGTCCAGTTGGATCAGCAGTCTTACATTCATAGATGCAAAGTGTTGAATTGTTGAAGTTTCAAAGAAGTCTATCAAACAAAGCAAAAAAAAAAAAAAGTTATCTATCCAAACATAGTAATCACACACATCTCCCTCTCTCTCTCTTTCTATATATATATATATATATATATATATATATATATATATATGTACACTACCAGCCATAATTAATAGACCACCCCAGTGTCTTAAAAAAAAAAATGTCCGTCATATTATTTTTTAGTATTTATTGCCAAATGAATAATTTTAAATGAAAATAGAATGGTTCTTTTGTTAATATTGCACAATAACATGTGCATCAAATGAATTTCTAAATATTTAATAATTACCTATATTGCAGTTTTGTCAATGAAAGGATGAAAAAAATTTAGTGTGATTCAGATCAGTTCATCTTTGCTTCCTCGCCTTGAAAAATAATAACAAAAGAACCATTCTATTTTCATTTAGAATTATCCACTTAAAAATAGAATGAAATATATCATTTCTTTTAAAAAACTGGGGTGTCCTAATAATTATGGCTGGTAGTGTATGTGTATGTATGTATGTATTGTTTTGTTCTTCAGGACTTAATTTGATTAAGTTTGATATATTTATTTACTACACATATGCATGAACAAGGGGTGCTAGGAATGATAGATTTTTTTTTTTATTTCTAGCAAAGTCACTTAATTACTTTGGTTAGTAAGTATCCAACACTGTGATTTTAGAAGATCTGCGATAGATGGTGAAATGTTGTAAAAGCCAGAGTGCAAATTTACTGTGGAATGACATTGTGATTAATGCACTTTCTAGACATTTATGTCATAGTGAACTATTTTCTTTGATCAGAGTAGTAGTATTTTATTTTTGTGCTCATATTCTGAAGTTGGTGTATATTCTTGTACTACTTGGTGTGGTAGGTTGAATTTACTCTTTCAGAGAATCGGTAAGCTTCACCTGCAGTTTAATTTCTTTGTTCATTTCCTGCAGGAACAACTCTGGAAGAATCGAGATATATATATATATATAAAAAACATTTTGCCTTAAAAAAAAAAAATAATTTCAGTAAATTCAGTTGTCATTGAAAAGAACAGCTATTGTATACAAGATCTGTCTGGAAAGGAACCAATCATTTAATATGAAGAGAAAAGTAGCCAGCTGAAGGAAAATATCACCTCAGTCCACTTCAAAAGACTGCCCTTGGAATTTCAGACACTGAAGTGTCTCTTCAACTTTTCAAAACATTCTGCTAAATCCTTTTTTAGGAATTACTTGCAGCTGAACCATTGTGCTGACTTGAATTTAATCTCTGAATGAAATCTCTGCTCTTTCACTAAGGACTTTTAGCTTTGGGAAAAGCAAAAGAATCAAATTTAGAGTTGATGACTGACAGACTTGGGTTGTGATTTACCAAAAAAAGCAATCTTGCAAAATGAAGAATGAACATCAAAATATTCAAAATGCCTGAAAATCTTCCAGGCAATATCTTAAGTCCTCAGCTCTCCTAATTATCAGTCACTAATTTGCTTTAACAACCAAAGCATGTTACACATTCTTGGGTGTTCTGCTTCTAAAAGACTGTCCATGATTTGGAGCACTTCCAGTGGATTTTTAGTAAAATTTAAAGTGTCACTTCAAAATTTTCATCTTTAGATTTAATTCATTCCATAGTTTCTATTAAAGTTCCAAATAAAATTTGCAGTGTATTCACTGTGAAAATGATGGTCTCACAGTACGCGTTTGCTCAACAGTATGTCTCTGTGGAGAATGTATTCCTACAAGAGTCTGTTCATGCACAGTTTATTTAATTTAAAGAAGTTGTCAGAGAGAAATAGCTATTATGTCTGTGCAAGAAGTTCTCAAGACATTTAAAGTGAGTAGATAGTCTTTTGGATTATATTTCAAAATAGTCACAACTTAATTGATATGCACTTTGAATAATAAACATCTGATTCCTTAAGATTTGCATACATACTTTGTCATTGATTGTAAGGTATATGGAATAAAAATGGTGTTTTTATTTCTTTTTTTTTTTCCTTTAATACTCTTGAGGGTGTTTGAATGATCACTAGGTAAAATAGGTTAGTACTAATAAAAAAATAATTATATGGAAGATTTTTTTTTCTTGGACATATTTTTTATTGATTAGTATTCATTAGACCTTCCACAAACCATAGCTTGGTTTACAGCCACATGTTAAAACATTAGTCGCATATGGTTACTGAAGTCAAGCAATATTGAGCTTGGTCAGTATCTAGATGGATGACCACCTGGAAATACCAGGTGCTGTAAACTTGGATGTGTCAGTGGTGTAATGAATAATGACTTGGAAATATTTATCAGCAAGCCATTAGGTTTGTTATATTCATTTAAGTGCAGATACCCTTGGGAAAAGTCTGAATCCATCTTTTTTCACTCCAGCTATGGATTCATTAGTAGAACTTGTTTACTTGTTTCATGAAATGATTTAGATTTTAAAAAAAATTGTTTTTTAATCATTTCACTCTCAGCAAGGCAGTTTTACTACCACTGTTGTGCAGGGGGTTACATAGGGGGAAGTGATGAGAAAGAGGGGTAGGTTATAGGGGTGTCAGGAAGAGGGTAATAGAAGGATGAGAATATGGGTGTGGAGTGGATGGCGAAAAGAGCTTGAGAGAAAGGATGTGAGTCAGTAAGAGTGGAGATTACTCTTGACCTTACATTTAAATTCTTGGAGATTGTAGCTGTCTGGGAAGAAAGTATACGGAAGGGAATTCCACAGGCAGTAAGTGTGAGAAAAGAAGCTGATAGAGTAGTTTACAATCGAAAATTATTTTCTGGCTTTAATTAACCTGCCAAGGGTTGATAAGCCACAAAAAATGAAACAATTAATGAAACCACATCATTTGTCAGAATAAAAAAAATATTGATAGTTTTTGTTTTTTTTTATAATTTTAGGAAGGTCCTCTTCATAAGTGTTAAATTCCTTTCTGACTTTTTAAAGAGTTATCTGTACTTAGTTTTTATTTACGAATGTTATGTTTGAAACTGCTTATATCATTGGTAAGTGATAGATCTTTATTCAGTTATCAGTAATCTAAGTACAGTTTCAAACTTGACATTTGTAATTAAAACAACATAAAGATAACTCTTTCAAAAGTCAGAGAGGAATTTGACATTGTATCTATAGCATGAATATAAACCCTCTTCTAAAATGATAAAACAATCAATATATGTGGTTTCTAGCTTTCTCTTTTCCAATCTCTTTACTTTTTTTTTTTTCAATTGGAGTAGATAGACTAAACTATCGCCCGGTTCACACTCCACCCACGTCTATTGAACAGGTGAAGAGGCTTATCCCTTGTTCCCTGTTTAGGATGTGGTTTCTGGCTTTCTTTTTTCCAATCTTTTCACTCTTATGTAGCCCCCTGCACATCAGTGGCGTTTTCGCCTTGCTTGGGGTGATATTTTTTCATTCTGGAAATGTGATAGGTAAAGGAAGATTTAATGAATGCTTCTCTACAAAAATGATTCCTCACAAAATTCTTTTTTTTTTCTTTTTTTTTTTCATAAATTGACCAGTCAATTTTAAGTATATTAATGTTTCAAGAAAAACTACTTTCACAAATTTTTTTTTTTTGTGGCTTCAATATTGATTTCTTCAAATGAGAATCCCCATCTTTGCTATAACTGTGGTCTTCCTCAGGTGTTTGTCATATTAGGTAACACTTAGGGAATTTGTACTGTATTTTCTTCTACGTAATACAAAACATTTTGAACAAGAATTCAATGAAATAAACGTGGGGTTGTATTATACACAAGTACATGTTTTCAGAAATTTTTACTTGGTTAGAAATCCTATTCTTTGAAACAGCAAGATTGTGTAAAAATACTTACTAAGCACAATAGATAATAAAACAGAAAGTAGCCAGTTATTAATAATTTTCTAAAAGGTATTTTATATGATGGCAATATTTGTTCTTTGGGAATCAGTGTAATTGAATGGCTTGTCTCCAAAAAAAGAAATTCATCAAAATTGATTAAAAAAAAGTTCATAAAGGGAATACACAGGATAAGTCATATTTTGATAATGCCAATGTTATAACTTCAACAGAAGGATGCTGCGAATATCATGGATTGAGCATGTGAGCAATGATGAGGTTTTGGAAAGGATGGAAACAAAAAGGGAATTAATACTGAGCATCAGGAAAAGACAGTTAAAGTTCCTGGGACATGCAATGAGGGAGGAGGGCTTGGAGAACCTGATACTAACAGGCCAGATAGAGGGAAAAAGAGCCATGGGGAAAGCAGTGGATAACATATTTGAAGGACCTGATAAGGTGGATGATGGAACGAGGGTTGTGTGGTGTAACAGGAGAAAGCATGCTAAGAGCCACCAGGGATAGGGAGATGTGGAAAACCATGATCGCCTATGCCCTGAAAGGACAGGGCACATAAAAGAATAAGAATGATGTTACAACACAGGCCTAACTATATAAATTATGTATTTTTTAAAAAAATTTTCAACTTATTAATTCCCATACTGTGAAGGAGGAGGCTTCATATTCTATTTGTTGACACATAATATTCAGTTTGAAGATTTCAAATAATCTAAGAAAAATAAAACAACACAAAACAGACACATAAACAACACCAACATAATTATATCATTAAATAGTATTCACTGGTTATTTTCAATTGCAAAAGATTACACTAATTTATGTTGTGTTTAATTATATATTGAAATTTTATTGGATAATAGGATACAACTTAAAAGAAAAATAACTAAATCAAGATGACTGTAATATATGGTCATATTATTCTAGTAAATATAATTTACCCCCAGTTTTTAGTTTCAGAAACAGGTTTGTACCATACACAAGAAAATATAGTTATTGAACCTTTCATCCAATCTGTAGTATATTGTTCTCATTCTACTGCTTGTGTTGTTAGTTATATGAGCTCTTTGAATTTATTTAACCTTGTGTTACCTAGCAAGGACAGTTGAATGGGAACAATCTTGCCCTGTGGATTTAATACAGAGTCTTGCATGAAATACCCAGATTACTGAATACGACAAACATCTGAAGAAAGCCACAGGGCACAGCAGCCATTATGTTGTTCAAGTAATAATCAAGAGGAAAAAAAACAAGTCCAGATTGGTAAGTGTATAATAATCTTAGAAATTCAGACAAGTTTTATGGCTTTTATTCCAATTTAGTATTGTCTAACATCTAAACTTTGTGAGTTATTTTGGTAGCTGACACTAAATTTTATCATCTTGTTTTACTTTCTTACAACTTAGCATTTTTTTTCTTTCTTCTTTCATTCCACCAGGTTCAGTGCTCTCTTTTTCAAATGACCATTTGTTTTCTGCTTGGAAGATTTTCTATTCATTCTCTGCCTTATTCTTTCTTTGTTATAATATCAGGATACTTGATATAAATGTATTATTTGCATAAAAACTTCTTTCATATACAGGTAAGTTTTCTTCTTCGTGTTCATCTCTTTCTTTTTTTTTTTTTTTCTCTTTCCCCCAAGAAAAAAGTCACCCCCACCAGCTCACACTAGATAATTTAAAAAGATAAGAATTTTAAAAATTTGTTTATTTGTATTATCAAAAATGAATTTTGGGTTCTTAACAATCTGAATTGGTTATTTTTTTGGCAGGAGTAATCTTGGGTTTTGAATGACACTTCCTTTTTGTTGAATGTAAAAAGAAAAAAAAAACATTCTTTTTAAATTAATAAAAATAAAATATCCAAATAACACACAGATATTCATACATACCCATGTAACAGAAATGCAATATATCAATTTGTTCTTAGAACTCACTAACAAAATATTCTGTTAACATGAGTATTTTTTTTTTTTTAAATCATCTCACCCCAAGCAAGGCATTCCACTGCCACTATTGTGCATGGGGCTACATAGGGGAAGGTAAAGAGAAGGAGTGGTTAGACATAGGGAATGTCAGGAGGAAGGTGACAGATGAGTAAGGATAGTGAGGATGAGGGTTGGGCAGATGGGAAGTGTGTTTGATAGAATGGGAGCAGGTTAGTGTGTTAGGAGGTGTCTATTGACCTTACATTTAAACTCCTGGAGATTGTAGCCGTCAGGGATTGGCATTAGGTAAAACTCTTTGTTGTCACAGTGGTTGTTTGTGTATAAGTACTGTGGAACTGCAGCACTCCTTATTTTTACTCAATATTATTGATAACTTTGAATATACGGAATTTCCTTTGTTTTTTCTTTAATTCTTTCTTTATATTTGTACATTTTACAATCATTAAAATTAATGTCAGTAATCATTCCTTCGTAAAAGAAAATTTACAAAAATCTTTGTACGGAAATATGCATTTCATGGTTTCAATAATGCAGTGCTTGGCTGTTGTGTGCATGCATACATATTTGAGGAAACAAACTGGTTAGAAAGAGCATTGTCACTCACGCAGCACTGACCCTGTTGTCCGAGAGTATGGTAGAGCTTATTTTTGTCTCGGCATATGTTTTGCTTAAAACTGTACAATATTCTTGAATGTAATAAACTGTAGCTGACTATCATGCTTCTAGCTGTTCTATTTAATAAATTGATCTTTGTTTGGTTTTATGGCATAGAAAATTTTAATAATCTATCCATAACCACCTTGAATCCCCAAGAAATAAGTTCTGTGACAGTAAATGAACTTCAACAGTTTAAGTTTTCACAGTTATCTCTCCATGAGAAAGTTCTTCCTGTGCAATGTCCCTTCAGGACGTAGGTGATCATGGACTTCCACTTGGCGCTGTCTCTTGTTGGTCTCAGTAATTTTTCTCTTTGTATCTCTTCCAAATCCCACTCCATCAACCATCTTTTAAGGCCTAAAAAGTATGTCTCACGCTACTTTCTTCTGTCTTGTCTTCCATTTATGAAACCTGTGAGTATCAAGTTCTCCAGGCCCCCTTTCCTCATTACGTGTCCCAGGAACCTCATTTGTCTCTTCCTGATATTTATTATCAGTTTTCTTCTCATTTGAATCCTTTCCAACACCTCATTGCTGCACACATGCTCTGCCCATGGTATCCTCAGCATCCTTCTGTAAAACCACATTTCTGCTGCCTCAAACCTCTCCTTCATCTTTGATGAGATCTTTCAGCATTCACTTCCATACAGAAGGACAGATATCATGTCGCAATCCAGCACTCTTTTCTTTGTTTTTAAGGTCGTTCAACACCTGATATTAAAATATTTCAACATGAAATAAGTAACAGCAAGAGGTATAGTTGTAGCTTTAATTCTGAATCTTGCCAACAGAAATGTTGGCTCTGCAGCTGTAAAGTGGAAAATGCATTGTTTTGCTGTTTGGAGGATATATAATGTGGAAAAAAGATGGTTTTAAAAATATAAACAAAATGAAAGAAAAAAAAACAAAACTTGAAGTCAAAGAAGCATATTGAAAATGTGATTTCACTGTCACTTTTATGAAACGTAAATATTAAGGAGAAACTAAGTGAGACATAAGGACTTTTATCAATAAGTATAACATGAAAGTTAAAAAAGAATGATGAAATTTTATCCAAAAAATTGTATTTTCTTTTGTGGAAACATCCTTACATGGACATGACAAAAAAAAGTTTTTGTAAATCCAAGGTATTTGTAGGATTAATAAATTTTTCAATAGATCTGAATTCGGAGAATCAATTATAAAACCAGTACGATTTTCAAAGGTGTTTCTAAGACCATTCAGAATGAAGTACTCTACTACCTGCTACAAATATACCATTCAGAGATAAAGACAGAAATTAGGGAAGCTTTGTTGGTAACTGTCATGGCTGTTAAACAAAAAATGTTTCAGAACACTGTCATTGTTCTATGGTACATATTGAATAAAGAAATATTTGAGTGTTTTAGGAGATTTGTTATTCCAGAAAATCAAACTGCAGATGGCATATCAAAATGTATTTTAGAACAATTAGATATATTTCTTCAAGGAAATTAACAAAAACTGATAGCTCAGACATTTGATGATACAAATGTCATGAAAGGCAAAAGGAGGAGTTCAAGCAAAAATAAAAGCAGCTCATAGTAGTGCATATTTCATTCACTGTTATGCGCATAAACTCATTTAATAATGAGAAAATTCATTAAATATTACATATAATACAAGGCTTACAGCCTATCATGTTGAATATACTGGTTCTCGCTCGTTCACCGCAGTTAAGCAACGTTGAGCCTGGTCAGTACTTAGATGGGTGACTGCTTGGGAATACTAGGTGCTGTAAGAGTTTAGTGACGGATGTGTTTTGTGGTGCAGTGTATATCGACTCGGAAAGAGAAATTGGTGAGCTGAGTTTGAATTCCAGTTGAATACTCTGCATTCACTTAAATACTGGTACCCTTGAGAAAGGTATTAATCCATCCCTTCCCTCCAGTTATGTGTTAAATAACAAGGGTAGGACTTGAGGATTCTGCCCTTAAAAACAAATCCCAATGAATCTTGATACTCGAAAAGAAAAAGTATTACTAGACACAAAAAACCTATATAAAAACAATAAATTGTTGAAAGAAAAAGGTATTACTAGCAATAAATAAATAAAATTTAGTTGGCAATAAATGACCCGCTGAGGTTGATTTACCATAAAAACAAAACAACCAACCGACATATAATACAAGGATATTTTTCTTTAACATTTTACCAGTTCCAACATCCTTTCTAAAATCACCACAATCTATTCTCAAGAAGCATAAGGACGTTAGCATTCGATGCTCATTCTCTACAAAGTGGAACTTAGATATTTATACTGTGAACAAAGTTTGTGAAAATTTGCAACCTTTAAAAAAGCTGCCTTACTAAAAATTTAGTTAGCATGAAATGTAGATCAGATCATTGCAGAAGCAATAGAAATTTTACAATATCTCTATGATGATAATTTTATGCTTTGGTTAGATCTTTCTGATCAGATTATGCCTCCTGTTGAAGTAATTTACAACCAAATTCTGTCTCTGGGAAGTTAGTGTTTAAAATCAATGAAGTGTGTGACTGCATATGTGTTGATATAATGGACAGATATTCTTCTACTAAACGCTTAGTAGCTGCTAAATTAACAGGAAAAGCTTTATTAGTTTTAAGAATTAACTGCCTGCAGAAAAGATAGTACTGACCACTGAAGCATATATCATCTTTGACAAAGAAAAGCATTTAATGTATTCAATTTAATAAATTTATAACTTTTGATAATATTTCTAGGATGTATAGGCAGTGTAATCAGGATGGAAAATGGAAACTGGCAAGCAGGGTTCAAATTCCTGCCTAGTCTCTTATGTTCACTTTTGGAAAGACATGAATTCAACTCTTCTCCCCAACCCCAGCTATGGATTAAAAAGCATAGTACTCTCTCAGAAGGACTACTTCAAATTCAAAACCTTGGAAAAAATGAAAATGGTTTCAAGCACTCTATCTTTCTTAAAAAATCCTTGCAATTAACAGATATTGAAGAAGTGTCATCTGTGGAGAACCACAATGGCTACATTTTGAAAGGACAAAAATTTTCTACATTACTTGTGTGCATTCACGCACACACACACCTATCAATCTGCATGTGTGAGTGTGTAGGGGAGTGGAGCAAAGTTTTTAACAATTCATTTCTGCAAATCTGACTAAATATCAGAATTTTTTTTTTGAAAGAGCTTCTTGGTTAGACTGATAACTTTCTTCTTCCTCCCCTTGATAAAGCTTTAAAATGGCATTTTTCATTTTCAAGATGTTTCTGGTTTTATCAACCACAGTTGTATAAGGATGCTACAAAGATATATTTAAACAATGCACAGATTTTTATTGGAGAAAGATTTTGTTAATCAGTCAGGAAGTATCTGTTTAATACAGTGTAACCCGGATATAAGAGAGTTGTCGAGACCGGATAAAAGTTCTCTTATATCCGCGTTTGGTCTATTTTATATACATTACCACAGGCTCTAATTTTGGGCCAGAGAAAATATATCTTATCTCCGGGTTTCTCTTATATCCGGGTTATACTGTATTAGTCAAGCTAAGAGAATACGAATGAACAAGCATAACTCGTCTTTCTTTCTATCTTAACCCTTTAAGGTATATTTTCTTTTTTCTTTTTAAATTATTTTATTTTTGAAAATCAATCTAATTTGGAAGTCATTTTTTATTTTAAATGTGTTGCTCATTCATGCAGGAATTTTTTTTTTTAATTTAATAAGGAAAATTTTTTCACAGAAAATAACACCCAAGGGTTATTCCAGGATATGAATTTGTGATTACTTGATAATTTTTTTCTGATGGTTTCATCAAAAATAAAATTTAATATTTCTTTAATCTGATGGGCATCATTATATCATTGTGTTGTAACCCTAAAAGATTACTGCATGAATAATCACCAAAACAGAGGTTGGGAATAATAGTATGTCAACAAGTAAAAGACTCACACTCTGTGTGAAGTAGATACATTGCTAGTGAACTGCTAGTCAGTATAATCACTCTACTCTACTCCAATAGTCTATGTATTTAAGAGGATAGGAACATACCATTCCTGTATACAGGTAGGTATACAACACATTGATATTGGTTTTCACGCCTAGAGTATCTCTAACAAGAAAGTATAGGCATGTAATCCTACAATGCAACCTTTGATAACATTCCATAATCAATTCATGATTACCGCACATTGTGTCTTGGTCTTAGATTATGTTGATATGCACTTAAAGCTGGAAAAAGCAAGTGTAACAAAAAGGAAAAACAAACATCATGTTGGGAAGTAACAACACAAACCCTGTTATCCTTATTTTATTTTATCAATTTTACCCTAAGCTAGGCAGTAAAGCCACTAATACAAAAGGGGTTACTGGGTGCGAAAGAATTAGAAAACAGAAAAATTACAAAGAGGTATGAACAAAAGAATAATCAGGAGGATAGCAGATAGCGATTGACATTGCATTTAATTTTTTGAAGATGAAAGTTGACAAGTAAGTAAGTATGGAGCTAGAAGAGAGTTCTACAAATAAAAAGTTCAAGAAAAGAAACTGTTAGCATAAAACTTATGGTTCCATCAACCCCAAATCTTGATGCCATTCTAGTACTGCACTTAAATTTAAAAAAAAAATCTAGTTAATTGTTGTAACCCTGTTTAAGGGGTCACAAATAAAAACAGGAACATGGGATTAGTGTAAACAATTGTATTAACAAAATAATGGGTAAAGGTACAATATGCCAGCTTGTTCGTCTAGCTGATGAACAAGCGGTGTTGGATATCAAAGTTCCTTTTCGGTAAGTCACTTTACAGTTGTCTGACTCATATCAGACTGGTGGTCTCTTCGTGACTACTAGTCACATGGTATTTATGCAGGTTGGGTTAGTCCATTACTATGTTAATGGGTATGTCTGCCACAACATAAACATGGTGAAAAGCTTATCTGGACAATTGCCATGAAAGTATTTATAAGAATGGCAAAGGGAGGCAACTTTATAGCAGTATATGGGGGTTATCAGCAAAATCCAAATGAGGATCTGCAATGTAATCGATTCCAATTTGGCAACTCAACTTCAGTCACTTTCTCATTTATGAGATATGGCTTCTTGCTGTCTTTCCTATAAATATTTACACAGCTTTTGCTCTAACAAGCTTCTGCCCCTGGTGCCCTGAACAAAACAAAAAATTTACTTGTGTGACTAGACTGGCAACTCATCAAAACAGTAAAATGTAGCTGCCACTTCTAATCTAGCAAGCTTCTTTTCTTGCACTCCCCACCTTCTGTAGAACTTCCTTCTGTATACTTGCTTCTCTGATGACGACAATCTCCACAAGTGCAATTGCCATTTTTTATCCCCCATCTTTCTCTTACTCTTTCTCTGACACTCCCTGTACTTTGTTCTTTTTTTTTTCCTTCCGCTTTCCTTACACTGTAACCGCTTGTGTACCAGTGGCAGTATTGCCTTGCTTGGGTGAAGCAGTTATAATAATTTAAAAAAAAGTGGCTAAAACTGAGATGCCAGGTCAGGACCAATAATATTGCTAATTCTTCTTTGGAGCTTATCAAGAAGCTCTATATAAATAGCAGAATTACTGGAACACATGTGACAGCAATATGCTAAACATGAACAAATGTTAGGCTTATCGATATAAGATAGATTCTGGAGAGAAGAAATGTCTTGTATAACACAGTGAACCAACTTTCTTAGCATCTGACCTAGCAGTGGATTCAATAGTCTTTTCACTTAATTTTGTTAAGGGGCTTCACTTGTTTTTTAATGATGCTTGGGACAAATCCTGCTATGTTAGACGAACAGTCCAGCTTTTCCTTTCAATTTTTCCTCCTATTAACCTTTTGCTTATCTGAATATTGCAAGTCATGACTTGCAACATAAATGGATTGCATTGAACTATGCAAGGGAGAATCTGTCCCCTATCCAAGGCAGACCAGAACAGGTTCCTTTGATTCTAAGCATCAATGTTAATATAGACAAGCAATAGAAAATAATAGAGGTTTAGTTTGTTGTCGCTTGATCACTAAAAGCCCCAATCCACCCCTTCACACTTCTGTTCCCTTTCAGTCATGAAGTGGTTGTTGTATATAAGGCCAGTTTTAAAAAAAAAAGGCTTTTATTATCTATAAAACATAAGCACTTGAGATCAAGATAAAATCTCACCTTCCTCTTCTACATGAGTGTCCCATTCTTAGAGTTATAAGTTAGCATGGTTGTAATGAGTTGGTTTGCAATTCATTCTGCACTATTGCCAAACATTGAGGAGAATAGGCATATCTTCATCTTCTGAAGAAGAACCCCTATCATTTTGACCTACTGAATCACAATCTAGTTAAGAGACACTTGAGATATCTCCATCACAAAAGAACTTATAATGATTCAAAGTGCTGCCATCATCTTAACTTTTATCAACCCTTACTGGTCAGTTGCATTTCACTGACAATACATTTTATGAAGAAGAGAAACTAAGCTTTTAATGGCAATGAACACTAGTGAATGAAATAAATAAATGACCTACTGTTAATGTTTGTGCAGAGGCACTAAATTACCATGAAGTTGTTGAGTACATAAGGACAGACAATGTCAAAGGAGTTGAATGAATGTCTGCGGTACTGAATGAAGGAAAACCTTTAGAAGCGTGACATTGATCAGTGTTTTAATTGCACATTAGAGATATAAGAATTTATGTTCATCAGTTTACTTTCCATTGAGAAAAAATGAATGCGAATTTGCAGCATAATCCTGATACACTCAAAAAAGTGTGGCAAGATAATCGCTATAATCTACTCAGGGATTAATGCTGAAAAAATAGGCTTATATACTAGACATAGCCATAATTATAATTGTAGACAGAAATAATATGAATGAAAGCATGTGCAAATTTTATTTTCAAGTATCAAGATGAATTAAACATGATTTATCTTTCTTTATTTTTTTTCTCTTTTTTTCCTTTTTTTCTTTTTTTTTTCTTTTTTTTTAATACTGTATCATTTTTCTTTGAGCATTTATTTTAGTTTATTTCCCTTTCAGTGTATTGGTTGATAAAATTAGCAAATGTATGCACAGAAAAAGTCATTAGCTGCTGCTTTTTTTTTTTTTTTTTTTTTTAACATTTCCCAAAATATCCCTCAGATCTTACCTAACACTAGCAGTATAGCCCTGCGTTGCTCGGGTGTAATGAAAGCTTTAAAACTAATCCATGGTCCTGGAGCTCAGACTCAGCCTAAAGAATATTTGTGTGAAGTTTGGTGAGAATCGGATAAAAATTGTGGATTTGTATAAAGGACATACAGACAGATAAACAGACACACACACACAAACATCTTGCCTTTTATATATATATATATATATATATATATATATAATCGATTTTCTGCATTATTGTAAGAACTGCAACTTTGAAACTTCTGAATATCATTTCTTATGTCTTTATCTATGAGTATCAAATTTGATTAAAATTGGACCACTCCTTCTATAACCCGTTTTTTTTTTATTATTGATTTTCGATATTTATCGCGGGTACCTCGACACAAAACCTAGCTAAGAACACTCACAGACGCTTATAGTACAACTGTAAAATTTCAAGAAAATCAGTTCAGCCGTTTCAGTCTATAGGTAATGGATACTCACACACACAAAGTTCCATTTATAAATATGTTTAGATAGATTTAGATTAGATATACCAAGTCACCAAAGACCACCCATGTATATTTTCCCTATAATAGTTAACAAGAACATAATTTTCTTGTCAGAGTTGCACGTTTTCTCCAAGTTGTTTTCCTGCTTTTTTTCTACTGTAGCTACATATTTCGGTAACATTAAATGATTATCTGTAAATACCCTAAACTTTATTTTTAAATCATTTCCTGCAGAAGTAGCAAAGAATTTTATTAGCCATCAGATATGAAAAATAAACTCAATTTCAATGTATAGACAGAAATTTACATCCCTAATCTTTAGAAGCTTGTTTGACATGTATGTTACCTTACTGATTTGGCCACAGACACCCATCAGCAGATGACCTGTAAATTTAATCATATAGCAACATTTTTCTTCCCTAATTTATTTAACCTCAGTTTTTTCTTTTTTTTTTTTTTTACACCAGGTAATAGATGTAATAATTCTAAGTTGTCTGAATTTGTTTAAAGCATTTTTTATTGATTTATCTTTGTTTACTTTTTTTTATGGCAGTGCTGAAGCTGTTATTCATTCTATAATGGCAATGTTGGCATTATGGATTGGAACTGAAGTATCTTCTGTCAGTTCTTACTACCTAATGGAGCTATTATCAGATAAATGGTTAGTTAATGAGATAATGTAGTGACTGTGTAACCAATGTATGTGGTTTTTGGATTTTTATTATTATTAAAGAGATATTTTCTAAGTGGGCAAGCAAATTTGTACACAGCATTGGTTTGTTGAAGTTTTGATTTTTTTTTCTTCTGTTATATCAAATTGCAAATTAAAAGATTAATAAAAATCTTAGCTAAAATTAAATGCATTAAAATATTACTAATGCTTACTGTTAACACAAAAATACAAGCCTCACAGTCTTCCTCATCTTGTTACTATTATACATTGATTCATTCAGACCAGTTTCTTCATCTTTGTTGTTTTTATCACAATGCTTTGCCCTTGGGACACTGCAGCCTTTGTTGTTTTTATCACAATGTCAGACTGACTGCTTACTGTAGCCTTTTTTTTTTATGTCTGTTATGTTTGATAACCTTGATTATTTTCACAATCCAGCTGGCTTCAAACATGCATTCCCAAGTGGAAACTATTATTATATCTGATATGCTTTGACTGGAGAGCCCATATTTTTCTTCAATAATATTTCTTGAATATTCATGTCAATAGACAAAAAAAAAAGACTTTATTAAATAAACAGTGTCTATTCAAATACAAGTATTCACGAAAAATAACAAAAGTTATTAAAATCTGTCAAATTAATTATTTTATTTATTTATTTTTTTTAATCATTTCACTCCAAGCAAGGTGGGACCACCTCTTGTGTTCTGAGGGTTACAGTTAGAGAAAAAAACTAGGTACAAGAACATGGCAATTGATGTTGCATTTCAATCTTTGGAGACTGTAGCTAGTAAACAGAAGGGAGTTTCACAGGTGGGTAAGTCAAAAAAGAAGACAAAAAAGAGCTGTTAGACTACTCCAACAGAGTTGGTTACATATACCTGACTACTGTTGACTACTCCAAAAGTGGTGGTTAAATTTAACTATTTTAACAGTAAAAGGGTGGGATATTGCTACCAGCCTAGTCAGTCAGTTAAGTGCCATACGTGATACACGCTTGGGCGATCATGTCTCGAAAGAGACATGATTGACTGGGCAGAAGATTATCCCGCAGTAGGTTGCCATTGCTTTCTGCGGTAGACTGGTTGCCAACCAAGGCTATAGAACCCAATCTGTCCTGCTATTTAACCCATAACTGAAAGGAAGAGACGGATTAATACCTTTCCCAAGGGTACTTGTGTGTAAGTGAATACAATAGATTCAGCTGGAATTCGAACTCGGCTCCCCGATTTCTCGTTCCGAGCCGATACCCACTGTACCACAACTCACATCCGCTTAGTAGTGTGTTTAAATTAATCTGGTCAGGGCATCAGAGAAAAAAAGTTTGTTGGAGCAGTTGCCATAAAAAACAAAAAAAACAGGAAAGCCACATCACGTTTGTGAGAAAGTAGCTAAAGTTGAGATGCCAAGTCAGGATCTATTACATTGTAGATCCTTCTTTGAATTTTGTCAAGAACCTAGAGATGAATAAAGAAAAAAAATTAATCTACTTTCTTTATATTAAGATACAAAACTGAACAGATATGTCTATTTTGAGTCAAGATTTTAAAGCAGGTCATATCTAATGACAGTTTTCCCTAGGAGAACACAGGTTTGAATCCTATCCAAGAGTGCATATTTTTCTCTAATGGATTTCTCAGATATTCAGGCCAATAAACAAAAATAAATATACTGTTTAATAAATAAATAAATAAATATCTACTCAGAAGAATCCATTAAAAATAGCATATAAGTAATAAAAATTTATTGGATTAATAAATGAAAAAAAAAACCACCCACTTCTTCTCTCTCTCTCTCTCTCTCTCTCTCTCTCTCTCTCTCTCTCTCTCTCTCTCTCATATAGCATAATGATAATCCATGTATACTGTCTTAATATGTATAGGAAAAACTACTAAAAAGTTGTGAGTTAAAAATGTATTTTTTTTTTTTTTACAGTATTTATTTATTTCTATTATCGTATATACATATATATATTTGATATTTCAGACCGGCCTCGGCCTTTCATCAGAAACAAATGATTTTAAAATTAAGACTAAAAGCATCCATTGCGTTTTGTTTCTAATGAAAGGCCGAGGCCGGTCTGAAATATCAAATAAATATATATAAGAGGTTTTGGTTGGACCAGCAGACAAGTAAGTGCCCAATCAAAACAAAAGAACTGAATATGCAGAGCCAACAATATGTCATAGAATGAAATACACACCCTTTACTTGCTATCTATGTTTTGATAACACCAGTCTCCTCAGGCAATTTCCCAGGAGACCAGTGTGGTCAAAACCTAGGTAGCAAGTAAGTGAGATGTATTTTGTTATATAGTCATCCGCAGACAGATCTGTTTCGCTGTCTCACAGCTCATCAGTACGGTTAGACAGCTTTTTACCTAGGATTGAAACCCGACCGAATTGGTGTCAGTCGGTGATTCTACCTCTGAGCTACAGGCGCTCGGTAGAAGGAGGCAGACATTTTAGTGTGTATATTATCATTATACACGCCCAATATCTGAGAGTGTTCTAATTCATTGCTGAATGAACAATGCGTATATGCTAGAGTAGCTACTGTTTTTCAGTCTACCATTCTTTCAGAGTGAGAGTATATATATATATATATATATATATATATATATATATGGTATAGTCTATTTCTGCAAATGAAGATATCAGTTATTTACCTTGTTTAAACTGTTGTCATCATTTTTATTGCCATTTTTACAACATTTTGGCCATTGTATCCTCCTGCCTTCTTCAGGAGCTAGAAATATCAAACCAAACCCTTTATTTCAATCACTGGGGTATATCATTCTCATTCCATGTGTGCTGCTACTTCAAGATACCATGTGGTTATCCCCTTTAACTCAACTCTCTAAGTTATTGGTTCATCACTGCTGTAGCCAGGTAGTGAACTCACAAGGACATATGGCTCAGTGGAAACTTGGCATTTAAACACTAATTCATTCCTCGGATTCAATAGTTGGTTTTGATTATTCTATTTTATTCTAATTTTTTCTTCTAACCATAAGTTACACCTATCACTGAGACTATTAGGAGTACGTGCGGAACCTATAATGTTCCAAACTATCTGTAAGCTTACACCTTTCTTTTTCAATTCCTAAATTTTTTGGAAAGAGCTGTCTGGTGTTTTTGTTTATGGTTTAAAAAAAAAAAAAAATTCTATAATATAATATAATTTTATAATATAATTCTATAATATAATAGGTTTAACTCAGTTAGCTACTACATTTCCATATATTCACTACTCCTCTAATTCTTCTAATGCTGATTCTTCTCCCTCTATAACACCTAAGAACTTACCATTTATAATTTATGAACTCTACCCTCTCTATGATCTCTCTAACTCTCTTACCATTTATCTATTCTTTTTATTTATTTTTGAATGTTATTCATACACCACCTTGTTTTTATTTTTATTTTTTTTTAATTCTTCGTATAACTACAATAAATGTCATAAGGTAAATATTTGGGTTTTATTTTTATATAACTTCATTTTAAGACAAAAACCTTCCATCCTCTCCTGATCCATGACTCGTGCCTTTTGTCTGATGAAATTGTACTTCCAACATGACCTCGGTCCTTACTGGGGTTGACAAAACAGAGGACAGACCTCTTTGTCTGCCGAAATACCCTGTTTCCCAGATGAGGTGATTTGAAAATGTGTGTGTGTGTCTCTCTCTCTCTCTCACTCACTCACACACACTAGAAATGTCAGCTAACTTTGTGCTATAGATTTTAGAGTTTGTCTGTTTGAAAGAACCACATTCATTCAATACACAATGAGGTCTTACAAGGATATCTTGTAATGATAGTACTCAACAATGATGTAGTAGCCACCATTTATTTATACACATGCACACATATGGAGTGCAAAATAGTAATACAATGTTAAAATAATAATAAATCCTACTTGTGATATCATAGGTTATAACTATCTACTTTAAAAAGATAAAAATTCTCAAAAAAATTTACATTTAGAATCACTCCTATTTTGAAAAAAGTCATTAAAGAAAAATTTAGTGCAATTTCTAATAAAATTAAGTGATATTATCTACAAATGTTGATGTCTTTCTTGTGAGGAAATTGTGTTCTTTCTATTGTATTAAAAAAGGGAAGATGTTTGAAAGAACTGCAAGAAGTCACATTGTGAAATGCTCAAATAAAATTAATTTACTAAATTAGAAAAAAGAAGTTAAACTTTGAAACAACAATTTTTATTTATTTTGTTTTACTATAGAAACAAACTTGATTAAGTGCAACAGCATTTAATTAAAACCTAACCATTTGTTGAAAATTTCTTCCATTTTTGTTTCTTTCTGCTGTTGATGAAAACAGGAAATAGACAAAGTTCATGTAAATATCAAAGTATTACATACCACATAATCTTGAATTTAGTCAATACCTTTTTTTGTCTATTTAGTATCACATAAGGACAAGTACATTTATGCTGACCAAATTATCTATGGATGCTCAAACATGATTTTAGTGGCTGTGCATTGTGGTATGAGAATTTGAAAAGCAAATTTTAAATTCCATTTTAATTTGTTGCATTCCTTTATGCACAAATACTCTTGAGAAAGTATTAAATGATCTCTCATCCCTCCAGCTTTGGGCTAAACAGCAGGACAGATTGGGTTCTATAGCCTTGGTTGGCAACCAGTCTAGTGCAGAAAGAAAAGCAACCTACTGTGGGAAAATCTTCTGCTTAGTCAGTCATGGACTGAAAGAAACATGATCAGTCAAGTGTGTATTACATATGGCACTAAACTGATTAACTGACCTTTTAAAATTTCCATAACTTAAATCTTATAGTGAGGAGCTTGATTTATAATCTAAATAAAATCTTGAACCCTGATTTTATTTTGTTAATACTAGATTAGCTAAAGCAAGTTTTTCTTGTTGTTGAATTATATCAGACATTTAGCTGAAATAGATTAATCTACATTTTTTTAAAAAATTGCTATTAGCCCATGCAAGGCAGTAAAGCCACTAAGACATGAGGTATTAGGGTGTCCCAAAAGTTCGTAAACACATGCAAAATGGGTCTATCTGGTCCAGCACAATCGAATCAAGTGATGGGTTCAGAAAGGGCAAGAGACATCATCGGTTCAAAAACAAGATTGATTCGGCAAGAAAGTCATGTTATGTGTTTGGTGGAACGTTGAAGGAATCGTGCATTTTGAGTTGGTTCCGAATGGTCGTGCCATCAGTGCCGAACTTTACTGTCAGCAACTTGAGCAGGTCTATGAAAAGTTGAAGCAAAAGTACTGGGCTCTGATCAACCGAAAATGCGCTTTGATGCAGCAGGACAATGCCAAGTCACACACCGCCAGGAAGACCAAAGACAAGTTTGAAGAGCTGGACGGCGTTTAGGTTCTGCCACATCCAGCCTACAGTCCTGACTGTGCTCCATCAGATTACGGCCTTTTCCGCTCAATGCAATACTTTCTAAAGGGCTGCCGTTTCAACTCGTTTGATGAAATTGAGGGAGTGTGTCAAGAATTCTTTGATTCAAAGCCGATTGAATGGTACTTTGACCAGATCCAAAAGCTTGCAGATCAATGGCAGAAAGTCTTGGAAAATAGTTTTTATTTTGAGCAATAATTTTAGTTGTTTTTGTGAGTAAAATTTCAATTTTTTGCAGGTGTTTTCTGGTAACCTTAGATTACTTGGTGAGTAAAATTTTAATTTTTTGCAAGTGTTCACGAATTTTTGGGGCAACCTAATAGTACAGGGTGTAGAAGAATTAGGAACAGAAACATAAATAAGTGGAAGGAGGAAAAAGTAATCAGGAGGACAGTAGATAGTGATTGACATCGTGTTTAAATTTTTGCAGATTAAAGTTGGCTGGTAGCATGGAGCTGGAAGGGAGTTCCACAGGCAAAAAGTGTGGAAAAAAAATGTTAGCATAGACTTTTTGGCTACATGTAGCCAGCTCAAATGTAAATTGATGAGATCTTGATGCTAGTCTAGTACTGTGCCTAAATTAAAAAAACTCCTTGTTACCATAGTTAAAACCTCATCTGAACATTTACCATGAAAGCATTTATAGAAAAGGCAATACTTCTGAGATGAGGTAGTATTTACATTGTTCAAACTATTGTCCTCATCTTTATTGCCATGCTTACAATGATTTGGCCATTGTATGCTATGGTCTTCAAGTGCTAGGAATTTTGAACTGAACCCTTTATTTTAATCACTGGGGTACATCATTCCTATTCCCTGTGCGATGCCACTTCCAGATGTCATGTAGTTATCACTCTTTAACTTTCTAAGTCATTTGTTCATCACTGCTGTAGCCAGGTATTGAACTCACAACTCTTTGGGTTAAGTCACTGGAACTAACCAATGCCTATATAAACTGGGCCATGTGTCCTTGAGGTTAGTAGAGAACAAGTAACTTAGAGAGTTTAGTTAAAGGAAGATAACTACATGGTATCTAAAAGTGGCATCACACATGGAATGAGATTTTTATACCCCAGTGATTGAAATAAAGGGTTTGATTCAAAATTCCTAGCACCTGAAGAAGGCTGGAGCATTCAACGGCCGAAACATCATAATCATGGCAACAAAGATGAGGATATAACAATCTGGACAATGTAAATAATGTGAATGTGTTCTATTCTTTTGGTAAAAAATAATATGGCCAATATTTCAGATATAATTTTGTTGTTGGAATTAATAAAATGGTGTTGAAATTCAATACCTTTTGTAATAAATCATATATAAAAAGAATCTTGAACAGGAATACAAATAATTATCCTTAAATAAACTGATTTTGGGTCTTTTAAATTTTTATTTTTACTTATATTCTTGTTTAAATTAGGATCACGATACTCTTTCAAATTGAATGTAATTTTACAGCATATTTGATGCAATAATAATTGAAGTCTGTATTGAACACGATTTTCCACTTGTCTCAAAAACTTGTGAAAAAGAAAAAAGTAAAGTGAAGAACATGTCCTCTTGCTTTTATCTCCATTAGTCACTATTCTCTTATAGAAAAATATTAATTTGAAGCCTAACTACTAATTCTGGAGTGATTGATCTCTCGTTGAAAATACTACTCTTGAAAAGACAAGTGTAAATGTAAGCCTGCATATAAAGTCTCAATAAAAAGAAAGAAAAACAATTATAACTTTGTTTAATATATTTTTCCTCTATGCATGCATTAAATTCACAGTGATTTGAGTTAATACCAAGTTGTGGTAGGGATAATCTTCCATTTTAATACACCCCCAGGACTGATTTAGATCGTGTCTCATTTGCTTGAAATGGCTTACTTATGAGTTATTTGTACAGATATTTGCCTAATTCTCCAGATTAATCTCTCTTGTTTAATCAGTGAGGCTTAATCTCCATTAGAGGATATATGCATTGTCTGTTTTGAGAAAGATGTTTAAATTCTTTTTGTTAGAAAAGAGATATTGAACTTGTATATTTGTCATGATCCGTATTTGTTGTGACGTAAAGAAAATTTTTTCAGAATGTTTATTTGTATATATCTGAATTATTTCCCCTTGGAGTTGGAAACATAAAATATCTCTATGGATTTTATTTATTGTGTATAATTTTGGCACTGGACATTTATTCACTCTACTTGTAGCTTTTAATATCTTATCTGCAGCTCATTTATATAAACCAGTGAAAGATATATATCAGACTGGGAGTGATTTTTGTAGTACATATTTTATAATATAATCCTTTGCAAAGAAAGTTCAACTCATAAGCTATTAAGCTTGAAGGACAATCTGATAATTTGGTGTAGAATGAAATTTAAACCAAAAAAGTCAAGTCTTTCTCTTAGGAAAGGAAAATTAAATCAAAATGTAAATTTTTGAAGTTGGTGGTCAAAGGATCCCTACTGTATCAGAAAAATCAGCGAAAAGTTTAAGACGGTGGTATGATAAATTCTTAAAAGATACCAACCAAGTGAAAGAAACATCTAGACCATTACAAGGTCTTCATAAGATAGATCTTTGTCCTCTAAAAGTAAAATACAAAGTATGGTGCTTAGGGCATGTACTCATTCTAATGCTATAATGGCCCCTATTTGGATATTTGTATTTGGAACAAATACAGTTGAGTCAGTGGAAAGTAAGATAAACAAACATATTTGAAAATGGTTGGGTTGATCTCCAGGTTTGTCTGATATTGAATTGTACTGCAGACAAGCAAAGCTAAACTTTTGATTTAAATCGATTGTGGAGGAATACAAATCCAGGAAAATCAGACTTCAGATGTTGGATGACTGTCAGGACAAAGTAGTAAAAGCATTAAATCCTACATTAAAAACTAGATGAAAGTGGAAGGTCAGAGAGACTATAACAAGTGCTAAAGACAATCTAGTTTTCAATGATGTCATTGAATTCACACAAGTTGGGAGACGAGGATTATGACCAAATAAAAGGCAGTGGTGGTCAAAAATTTCTGGTGAAGATCACTGAGACAGGGTCATCCAAAATGTCAGGAACAAAGAAGATGATAAGTCTTGTAAAAGGAGTACCACAATCCCAATGGACAAACTTGGAGGAGGCTCTACAGAAATCTATTACTTAGAAAGACATTTGGCAGATGGCTCCACTCAGGTTGAGTTTTTAATACGTTCCACATATGACCTTCTATCATCTAAGAAAAATCTTGTTAAATCGAAGAAAGTTAGGGATCCAACCTGTTTCCTGTGTAAGGAAAATTCACTAAGATTAGAAAATGTTCTTACTTTCTGTAAAACAGCTCTTGTCAATGGAAGATATACCTTTAGACACAATAGTGGTTTGGATGAGCTAGTCAGAACTATAATGAAATATCTGAAGTCTGAGTCATCTAATTCAATCGAGAAATTTTTTGCAGAGAAAAGAAAAAATATTTGTGAACTCAAAGCAAACAAGCAAATATCTAGCTATACCTAGAAAAAAAATCTCCTTAGTTCTGGTGGCATTTGAAAGATATCTGCAGACCTTCCTGGTTGGCGCAGTGTGATGTCTTCGTTATCAACCTATGGTTCATCGGAACCACAGATAGCTTCTTTCTCTCCAGTCATCCGAAACATTCAATACCGCGCCTGATTGATGAATTAGCCTCCTCAACTCTCAGACTGCTCTGCCCCATGTTGTGATTAGTTTGATTGCAGACAAGCCAAGATTCATTGTCAGCATCCCACTTTGGGCCTGTTTGAACAGAGTGAAGATGTACAGTAATAAAAAAATAAATTCTTGGAGAAGAATGACGAATAAATTAAAAAAAAAAAATCACAATTTATCTCTAGTGTAATATATAATAATTTTGTTGGTAGTATTTAGCATCTATGATTGTCAATCTAAATTGTCTCCAAATTAGACATAATACTCTGTTAAACTGGTAAGGGTTGGCTGGTGTATATATAAAGGAGTTTAGTTTATTTTGGTAAGTCTGGCTCAAGGCTGATGTCGGAGTTACAATTAGGCAGTTAATCATGTGTGATTCAAGTCTTCATCCATTCTCTTGGCCTAAAACTTGGATCTCTCTATGTTTAATTCTTTTTGCACATTCACTTTTATTGGGGCTGACCAAGAACTGGTGTGGAGGTATAAGGTGTTTGGAGAACTGGGGAAAAAATATTGTTGTCCAAACCTGGTGGTCTCTCCCTTTCTCAGGTAATAGTTTTAGGCAATGCTCTACCTGTAACTCCTTCCTCCTTTCTCAGTGGGTTGCCTGTGGCTGCAGGCAGGTCCTCATTTAATTTCTGTTGCTTTCTTAAAAAGAAAAAAAAAACCATTGTTCACGCACACACTTTTCTTTCTCTTTTCTGGTCTGAAATTTTAGTTCCTTAGCCAAACCTCTTAGGGCAATATCATCCAACACTCGCAAATTGTTATCACCAAAACAAATTTCTCAGCTTGAATACTTTTCCCTTCATATGGCTTTGAATACCAAACACTTGGTTTTTCATTGAGTAACCTGTTCACCTCTTAACTGGTACTTGGGGTCTTTATTGCTTCTTTCATTGGCTCACTGTCAACACTCGAATCAGATATTGTCCCCAGCAGACATTCAACTTGTTTTCCTAAGTTTCAATCTCTGGGAAGGTGCCTCCTTCCTCTTACAATTTAACCTTTTACATGAGAATTCTCAGTATACCTCTCCATATATTTAAGTAATAAAATTTATTATTACCAGCAACCAAGTAGTGTCACATAATCATTACTCTAAAATAATATCAAGTAAAGATCTGTGACCAAATGTTGTTCTTCTATTAAGGGTAAACTATAAAATCATCCTGGTAGAATTAACAGTATCAAATGAAAGCTGGATGTAACAAAGCCGCAAATATAAAACTAATAAAAATGAAAATCTAAAATCAGAGCTGCTAAAGGAAGAGTATAATGTAATTATTCATCATCATCTCACCCATGACACCCAATGGTGTGTAGGGCAGCAACTTTTTGTCACTGTCTCCATAACAAACTGTTTTTTATGGGGCAGAGTTGTTAGACCTGTGCCCAACCCCCAAAACTGGAGGACCGATGGACCATTCTTGGTCCTTATGTTTACAGCACCTGGTATTTCCAAATGGTCACCCATCTAAGTACTGACCAGGCTCGACGTTGCTTAACTTTGGTGATCAGATGAGAACCGGTGTGTTTAACATGATATAGCTGTAGACAATGTAATTATTAGAGCAGTGGAAATTGAAACAAGGGCTTTTGTTGCAGGCACCCTGTACCAATTTCTGAGCCAAATTGGAATCAAAGGGCCTAATGTGGCCAAAAGTATAAAACATCTAATAGAAGTAACTGAAAATATTTGTGTAGATATGAAAAAAAAGAAATATTCTATGGAGTGTTTCAGCGAACATGATTGTGAATTTGTGAATGCATAACGAGGTTCATGTTACATTCTCAGAAAGCTAGGAACATTTGCTGCTCATTGTAAATCTAATTTCACTGTTGGATATTTGAACTAGTATATCTACTATACACTAGAAATACTAGTATATCATTATTACAGTAGGGCCTCACATAAGTGAGGTCGAGCTGGTGTGCAAGAGAAACCGTTGAGAGGAAGACCTTGAAAGGGTGCACATTCTCTCCTGATGATCCCAAATTAATTTAAATCTGAATTCGAGAGGAAGACATTCAAAAGAAATGTAAATTCAATGAAATCATGTGTCGTAGATAAGCTTGGTCAAAGTGTCATTGGCATGAGGACCATTATACAATCAGCTAGTTTTCAAGTGAGTTTCAATTACTTTTCAAATAATTTTATTTTATCAAAGTGTTGGATGTCATAAAGAATAAACTAAAAATCATGTCATAAAAAGGTTGGGTTCTCATAAAAATATACTAGTCTAAAAATGATGTCATAAAAAGGTTGGGTTATCATAAAAATATACTAGCCTAAAAATGATGTCATAAAAAGGTTGGGTTCTCATAAAAATATACTAGTCTAAAAATCATGTCATAAAAAGGTTGGGTTATCATAAAAAGGTTGGTTTATCATAAAAATATACTAGCCTAAAAATCATGTCATAAAAAGGTTGGGTTCTCATAAAAATATACTAGCCTAAAAATCATGTCATAAAAAGGTTGGGTTCTCATAAAAATATACTAGCCTAAAAATCATGTCATAAAAAGGTTGGGTTATCATAAAAAAATATACTAGCCTAAAAATCATGTCATAAAAAGGTTGGGTTATCATAAAAAAATATACTAGCCTAAAAATCATGTCATAAAAAGGTTGGGTTATCATAAAAAAATATACTAGCCTAAAAATCATGTCATAAAAAGGTTGGGTTATCATAAAAAAATATACTAGCCTAAAAATCATGTCATAAAAAGGTTGGGTTATCATAAAAAAATATACTAGCCTAAAAATCATGTCATAAAAAGGTTGGGTTATCATAAAAAAATATACTAGCCTAAAAATCATGTCATAAAAAGGTTGGGTTATCATAAAAAAATATACTAGCCTAAAAATCATGTCATAAAAAGGTTGGGTTATCATCAAAATTAACCAACTCAAAATTCACTCACAACAACCACTCAATGACAAAACACTCAGAACTTTCAGGTAATGGTTGCAGGCATGCTCCACCCACAACTCCTTCTTTCTCAATGGGTTGCCTGTGGCTGCAGGTAGGTCCTCTCATTTCCTCTTTATTGCTTTCTTAAAAAAAAACAAAAAAAACTATTGTTCACACAATTTTTTTTTCTTTAAAAGATATAAAAATTAACCAACTCAAAATTCACTCACAACAACCACTCAATGACAAAACACTCAAAACTTTCAAATGAAAAATTACACAAATAGAAAACTCACAGAACAAAAACCAATTGAACCTCAATGAAAAAAAAATCGACATCCAAGAAACAGAAGAAACATAAAGCAAATTAACAGGGTAACAACCCATTTACAGATAATACAAAACAAAATGAAAAGAACCAAAATAACCAAGAACATAGTCATACTTGGTAAAGAACAAGTTCACAAACAAGAAAAATAATAGTATAAAAAGTATGGAATATATAAAAATAGATAACCAATAACTAAAACATAGTCATCCTTTAGGTCTGCTCACTGTAATAATTACCTCTCAAATGGACAAACAAAACACAAGCATCATACAATGAAACTGTAGAGGTGTTAAACCAAACTACAAAGAAATCAAACAATTCCTTACAGATTACAGTTAAAATATAGCTGCTTGCAGGAAACCTTTCTCAAAAAAACTGACAACATTCCTGTAAAGGGTATAAAACTTATCACAAAATAAATGTATCAACAATAGAGAATAGGCCTAGTGGGGTAACTCAGTATTGGTTAAAAATTAGTACCCCATGAAAATCTACAATTAAATACAAATCTTCAGACCATCACAGTAACAGCTTTGGTTTATCAAACAATAACTATATGAAGAAGACTGAAATAGAAAGGCTAATTAACCAACTTCCCACCCACTTTCTGCAAATGAGGGATTTTAATCTATACAGCAGAATGTGAAGCTGTAGGAATCCTGATCAAACTAGTAAAATTATAGAATCTCTACAAGAATCATTTGATCTATCTATCCTTAATAACCAAATGCCCATATACCCTACACCCAGGTACTGGATCAACATCAGCTATTGACCTAACTGCAGGCTCCCCATCAATTTTTTTTAAAGACTTTCAATGGAAAGTTTATGATGACCAATGTAGTAGTGACCATTCACCTATTTTCCTGAATATAAGCAAGCCTATGCCAGAAGAAAGGAACCTAGTATAGCATCTACATAAAGCTAAACAGCTAAAATTCTGTTTACTCTGCTCATCTAAAATCAACAATGGAATTCTCAATGAACCAGAACCAATAGTCTTCTTTCCAAACATACTAACACAAATACCAAGATAAACTATACTAACATTTTCCTTTAAATCACATACCAAATTAAAACCCTGGTTTACAGTGGAATCTTACACAACCCAGTCACAATCAACCTATAAAACTACAAAGGCAGGCTGTATAATTAAAACATCCAAAAGAGAATCTTGGCAAAACTACATCTCCAGCCTAAACAACAAAACCCTGATAAATAAATCATGTGAAATAACAAAAATTAATGGAAAACCATCACAAACTGCAACAGTCCACTTAACTAAAACAAACAGCGATAAATGAACTAGAAAAAAAGAAATAGCTAACCTAGTATCTATAGAATTTCAAAGAAACTCTTAAGCAAATCAGTACACTTCCAAATTTAAAAAAAAAATATAAAAACATTATGAAACAAGAAAAACTTACGTTCACTTTAAACAATAAAGAAGAATATTCTCTTTACTATGACAACGAAACAACTCCATATACAAAAGTAAAACTTCTGCAACTGGTCCAGATGAAACTCCTTAGCAATTTTTAAAACATACAGACAAATTTCTTTCAGATATTCAATGATATATGATGTTGCAACAAATTTCCAAAATTGTGGCTAGAGTCTGTTATAGTTCTAATTGCAAAACCTGTCAAAGATCATTCTAACCCAACAATCTTTTGACCCATTTTACTGACAAATTGCATTTGCAAGATGATGGAAATGGCAAATGCTTGACTAATGTGGTACCTCAAAAGAAACACTCTTTTATCTAGCTACCAAAGTGGATTCTGGAAAATCCAAAGAACCAATCATCAACATGTGTTGGCCAGAATGCTTTATTCATGATGGCTTTGCTTAAGGTCATATGGCATCAGTATTCTTTGATCTTGGAAAAGAAAGTCTATGTACCACATGGAAGTGAGGTATCCTAGAGAACATGCACAAGATGACAATAAAAGAAAGAATGGGTATAGTTATCCAAAACTTTCTATCAATCCGAACAAAGTAAGTAATGAAAACATTAGACACACACAAGCAGGAGTATTTTAAGGTAGCTTATTTTCCATGGTCCAACAAATAAGATATCTAGGAATCATACGAGATAGCAAACTTAATTTCAAGGTACACATTGATTACCTTAAACAAAAATGCCAAAATGTTTTGAAGCTTCTAAAAGTAATATCAAAACTGAATTGGGACATTGACCAAAAAAGTAATGTTTAGAATATAGAGGATACACATTTGATCAAAATTATACTATGGATGAATTATTTATAGTGCCACATGTCAATTTTATCTTAAAAAAAACTATAAGCCATACTTGAGGACTGAAATTAAATCTAAGCCTTCCAGATCTCATTTATATAAAATCTCTATATAGAAGCCAATGAACTGCCTATATCACTGAGATGTAAAAATTATCTCTGCAATATGCACTAAATCTCAAATAATTTAGTATATAAAAAAAATCATAAGAATTTCAATATATACAGTTTTACAGAAATAAACCAATAGCCATCCCTTCGCTTGGACTTTGAATTAACAAAGCACTAGAACAAAGGAACAAAGTTTCTGATAATGTAACATCAGCCACAAGAAACAACGTAGCTCTATGGACAACTTCCAAACCTCACATAGACCGAACGTTTACAAAAAAAAAAAAAAAAAAAGACTAAAGTATATATGTAAAATTAAGAGATAAATACCATGTCCATAAACCATTGCACACAGGTGGATAAAAAATTTTTTAGGTGCAGCAGCCATAGATAGAAAAATTATTAAACAAATCAGGCTAAATAATGCATCCATTTATACAGTTGAAGTACCAGCTATGAAAATGACACTTAAAATGATATAAAATTACGATAAGAAGTTTATAATATTCTCAAACTCCCTATCCAGTTGAATAGTAGTTAGAAAAAAACACAATATATTCAAGATATTTTAGATACTTATCATTTGTTAATAAAGCACAAAACAATGACACTGGCTTGGAATCCTGTCCATAAGTGCATCAAGGGAAATCATAAGGCCAACACAATGGCAAAAGAGCCAATGAAAATAACCAACATCAAACTACCATGTTGTCATATAGGAATAATGCGTCACTGCCAACACTTGTGTTTGAACATGGATTACCATGGAGTAAACACAGCCAACCTTGTTCTCAAGTAATTAGTGGTACTGTGCTGCTGGGATCATGTGACATGAAGAAAATATATATATATATATATATATATATATATGTGTGTGTGTGTGTGGGTATAGAGTGATTAGAGAGTGTAAAGTTGTAGAAGTATAAGTATCTGATGCATTATTGTTCGAAAGTGTAATTACACTTGTATCTGTGACTTTAAAATAGAAGTTATAAAACTAATGTTGAGTTTCATTGAACCTAATAAGGTTACAAAGGGAACTGACGATGTGATTTTGATAACCATAGAAAGGTTATAAAAGTGGCGACAAGGATTCGAAACTTATGCGACTTACAAATGGCATTACAAAAGTGGCGACAAGGAATTGTTTCAACTTACGTGAGAAATTGTTTGAGCTTATATGAGGAAACAATGAAAATTAATCTACAACAACACAAGTTTTTCAAATTGTTGACTTAAACGAGGGGGGAAAAAGAAAAACAACTTTAGATTCATTCATGTCAGATGCTGTTACAAATTCAGTAAGTGAATTTATATACAATCTGGAAGAAGGAATAACTTTTTCAGCCTGTTAAAGAATATACAAAATGATTTTCAAAATGGATTGTGTCTATTGGAATGATCGAAAGAAAGTTTGGTTATTATTAAGAAAATTGTCCTCTGCTGGACATGGAAAGTATGTGAACTTTATTTTGCCAAAGAAATCTGGTGAAATAAACTTTGACAAATGTTAGTAACTCTACCAAAAAGTTTTGGAGATAGAACTTCATTGTTTAAAGGATGATGGCAATGTCTAAACTTGGTGAAATGTGACAATGCGGATTTTGTCATTTCTGCAGGAGTTGTGAATTGAAATTTTTTTTTTTTTTTTTAATCATTTCGCCCCAAGTAAGTAATTTCACTGCACTGTTGCACAGGGGGTTACATAGGGGAAAGTGATGAGAAAGAGTGATTAGGGAGTTACATAGAGGAAAGTGATGAGAAAGAGTGGTTAGGGGGTTACATAGGGGAAAGGGATAGGAAATGTCAGTCGGCGGGGTAAGTATACCGAGGATGAGGGTTGCGTGGATGGGAAAGTGTTTGAGAGAATGGGTGCGAGTTAGTGTATTAGGAGGTGTCTATTGACCTTACATTTAAACTCCTGGAGATTGTAGCTGTTGGGGAAGCAAGTATACAGAAGGGAATTCCACAGGTGGGAAATGCGAGAAAAGCTGTTGGAGTAGAAATTGCGGTTACATCTTATCTGTTTCACTGTAAAAGGGTGGGACCTAGTTGCTAATCTAATGTGAGAAGTTCAAGTTAAATGAATTAACTCTGGATTTATTTTAATATTTATACAGGGTTTAACTGCTAATAAGGACACAAAAATAAGATCCAAGATACTTACAAAATTAGAAATTTAAAATTAACTCTCCAGAAAATATCGGAAGAATGTTAACGTATGGTGCACTTAAAACTGGATACTACAAAGATTGTGGAGAGAGTCACTTTACAAGTGCGTCGTCTGACAATGTAAGGGGAAAAAACTATAGATATTCCTCAACTTGTAACAAAACATTAAAAAAAAAGATGAGACATCTCCCTCAATGCTTAATAACTGCCACGGTTGCGGAAGTAAACATTTCAAGAGTGATTGTTTTCTTTTTTTTTTTTCAAGAAGGAAAAAATGCTCTGAATATGGGAGATTAGGACATAAAAGTACTCATTGCAGATTTAAAAAATGGAGACAAAACGCATGTAAACATGGTAAATACATGGAGTAAAAATGAAAAGCATAAGAATTAACAAGATTTCAAGCAAAACATCTAAAGAGGAAATTTCTTTTTGTGGACATAATGTAAAAAATAAAATTACAACTGGATACAGGATCTGATATCACCATCATGAATGAGCAGACATGGAGCAAAATAGGAAAACCCAGTTTATTGTCTTCTAATGTTGTGCATGGAGTTTCAGGAAAGAAATTAAACTTTTTGGATAAATTCACCTGTAACATTTCTTTTGTTGGAAAAACCAAGAAATTGGTGGTGTCTGTATTAAAGAATATTGCTAATTTAATGAGAACAAATTGGATTGCATTATTTGATCTTTAGGACCTTCCAATTAACTATTTTTCAAAAAGATTGTTACCTTCAGTGCTAATACAGCAACTGAAAAATTACAGAAGGAATTGAAAACAAGTTTTCTCAGAAGGTCCAGGAACATGCACAAAAACTAAATTCGAAGTAAAAGAACGTAACACTGACAGTTATATAAATAAAGAATTGGACAGACCAGAAAAATTAGGTGTGATCTCAAAAATAGACTATTTTCAACTCCAAACAAAATTTGTTTTTGAGGACATGAATAATTTAAAAATAAAATTACAACTCGATACAAAATCTGATATCATGATCATAAATGATCAGACAGAGAGAAAAATGGGCAAACCCAATTTATTGCCTTCTGATAATGTTGTGCATGGAGTTTTAGGAAAGACATAACAAAATTTTGTGTGAATTCACTTGTAACATTTCTTTCATGGGAAAAACAAAAGTGTTTGTTTATTTTCATTTTTTTTTTATTAAAGAATACTGCCAACAGATTGGATTGCATTATTTGATCTTTGAGACTTTTCAATGAACTCTTTTTGCAACAAAATATTAACTTCTGTGCTGATACGACAATTGAAAAATTACAGAATGAAATTGAAAATGAGTGTTACAGTTTTCCCAGAAAGTGTAAAAACATGCATAAGAACAAAAACTAAATTTGAATTGAAGAGAACATAACACCGACATTTAAGACAAAAGGGATTTTGCTTTTTGTAGTGTTGGGACCAATTAATAAAGAATTAGATAGACTAGAAAAATTAGGTGTGATCTTAAAAATAGATGGTTCTGAATGGTCATGACTAACAGTGTACGTTAAGGGGGGAAAAAAATCTGAGTATATGTTGAATTTTCTATGGAACTAAATGAAAGTTTAAAACATAACTACCTGTTACTGAGTCCAGAACAAATTTTTACTAAGTTAAATGGTGGAAAATTGTTCTCTGAATTGGACCTTTCAGATGCTTAATTTCAAATACTAGTAAACAAAGAGTGCTCATAACTATTAACAGTTAACACTCATAGAGGACTATACAAATTTAACAGACTGATTTTCAGTATAAAGGTAGCACTAAGTATATTCCAACATATTATGGATACAGCTCTTCCCTCCAGTTATGGGTTAAATAATAGGACAGATTGGGTTCTATAGCCTTGGTTGGCAACCAGTCTACCGCAGAAAGCAATGGCAACCTACTGCGGGATAATCTTCTGCCCAGTCAGTCATGTCTCTTTCAAAACATGATCACCTAAAGTGTGTATTGTGCATGGCACTTAACTGACTGACTTTTGAAAAGTGAGACCTGAAAGTAATATATGGAAGATGTAAAAAAAAAAAAAAAAAAAAGGTATTTGAGAAAATTAAATACTACGGTGTTAAGATTAGTGAAGGAAAATGTGAATTGTTTATGTCCAGAATTAAATATCTTGGACAAATTATCAATGAAAATGGTAAATGACCAGATTCTTCAAGAGTGAACACAATAAAAGATATGCCCCCCCCTCAACAAATGTAACAAAGTTATTAGCGTTTTTAGGGTTTGCTAATTACTGTCATGTATATATACCAAACATGCATGAATTAAGAGCACCCTTGAATAATCTGCTAAAGAAAGATGTGAAATGGAATTGGTCAGATAAATGTCAAAGTGCTTTTGAAGAGATCAAGAAAGTCTTAACGTCGGACTTATCACTAGCTATCTTTGATCATAAATTAAAGATTGTAATTGAATCAGATGCAAGTGATTCAAGTACTGGAGTGGTGATACTACACAAATACGAGGACAGAAAAATTAAACCAGTAGTTCATGGATGAAGATCATAAATTGCATCTGAAAGTTAGAGAGAAAAGGAAGCATTGGCTATCATATTTGTTATGAAAACGTTTCATAAATTCATACATGGTAGAGAATTCATACTACAGACAAATCATCATCCATTATTGTTCATATATAGATAAAAAAGGGCGTTCCTACACTTACAACAAATAGACAGCGGCGTTGGGAATTATCCTACTGAACTATAATTGTAAAATAGTTTCTGTCATCCAAAAAAATTGAGTCATGCAGATGGGTTATCTTGACTAATACAAAAATTTTGCAAACCACTTGAGAACACCCTAATTTTTGCAATAAGGGTCAAAAATAAAATAATGTATTATACAATAATGTAAGAGAAATGGCCATAACATTGGAGGAAATAAGAATCAAGTCAGAAAAAATCGACTTCATGATGAAAATGAGGAAATAAGATTTAAAGAAAAAATATTACTAGAAATAATACATTTTCATTGTGCAATAATGTACATATGCATGCAGAAAGAATTGTGATACCAGCATCATTGCAAAAACATATGCTAAAAGAATATCATATAGAACATCCAGGAATTTCTAGAATGAAATCCTTAATGAGATATTACATGTATTAGCCAAAAATGGATCAAGACATTGAAAATTTACTGAAATCATGCAGAGGTTGTGCTCTGGCAGTGAAGTCACTGCTTATAAAATTTCAACCTTGGCTGAAAACCAATATTCCATGGTTCAGAATTCATATAGATTTTGCAGGGCTGTTAAACAGACCATACTACCTAGTGATAATCAATAGTTACACTAAATGGCCAAAAATATTAAAATGTGGAAAACTGTCTGCCTCAATGATGATAAATTTCCTACACAAGATTTTTGGAAAGTTCAGTGTACATGACTCTATTGTTTTAGATAACAGGTTGCAATTCATGTGTAGTGAATGTAAGGCTTTCTGTAAAACATTAGCAATAGAACATATTACAACTCCCTCTTATCACCCAAGATCAAACAGACAAGTAGACTGGTGCTAAAAAGAAATTGAAGGGAGAGTCAAATGATGTAATGCTACAAAAATTTCTGAGTGTTTTCAGAATAACATTAAACCTGAACACAGTATCTGGAATGCTGCCTGATGTTCTTCAGGAAGATTAACTATGTTTTTAATAAACTACTACCAGAATGTCAGGTAAGAGCATCAAGAAATATGTCAATACTTCAATCCTGGAGATTTTTTAAAAATCTCCATCAACTTGGAAAAGAATTCTGGGAAGATGGCGTTATGAAAAAAACAGATTGGCAAAATGACATGCATCGTACAGGGACAAAGGTGGGAACATAAGCGACACCTTAATCAGTTAAAATGCAGATTGACAGATTTGCAAAAAAAAGTACCTATGAAAATTTTGTATGACACATTTGACGTACCCACACCATCAGAAATTGTTGAACCAAGGATTTGTAGTAAAAGAAAAAGAATAGCAACAGAATTTCTAAATATTGAACTAAAGCTGAAGAAATAAAGATTCCGTAGGAAGTCATCTCAAAAGGGAGACGTCATATAGGAATAATGTGTTACTGCCGACACTTGGGTTCAAAAATGGATCACCAGGGACTAAATACAATTGACCTTGTTTTCAAGTAATTAGTGGTACTGTGCTGCTGGGATCACATCACACACACACACACACACATATATATAGTCATCTGCAGACAGATCTGTTTCACTGTATCACAGCTCATCAGTACGGTTAGACATCCGATTACTTTTTAATCCAGGATTGAAACCCGACTGAGTTGGCGTCAGTTGGCGATTCTACTTCTGAGCTATGGTAGAAGGAGGCAGACTCTTAGTGTATGCATCATACGCCAGTGGCCAGAGTGCTCTAATTCATTACTGAATGAGCGATGCATAGATGCTAGAGTAGCTACTGGTTTTCAAAGTTTACTGTTCTTCCAGAGTGTTCAATCGGGGAGTGAGAGTGTAAATAGTCAACCGCAGCCAGATCTGTTTTGCTGTATCACAGCTCATCATATATATATATATATATATATATATATATAGATATATATATAGTGATTAGAGAGTGTAGTGTCATAGAAGCATAAGTGTCTCCAATAGTATTGTTTACAAGTGTAATTATACTTGCATCTGTGACTTTACTAAAGTTGAAGTTATAAAACTAACGTTGAGTTTCATTGAATTTTATAAGGTTACAAAGTGAACTGACAACATGATTTTGTTAACCTGAGAAAATTCTAAAAACAAAATTAGGAAACACGTAAGAAAATGGCAAGCAATTTAGGACATGTTCCCTGTAAAAATCTTGTGGAAGAACCAGCCAGTACTCAACTAGAATAGAAGTTGGGTTTGGCTGACCAAAAAACCACCAGGGCAAATTAGTAGGTGGTTTAAATAATAACCTGGGAGATTCCATTCTGTTACAGCCAAGTCTATTCAGCAAGCAGTGATTGGCTGATAATTTCAGTGTGTACATTGAGCTCCATAAATATTCAGCACAATATCTACCATTTGTTTTTGGACCACATAAGGACATGTATTCAGTTACAACCCTGTTTATTTTTGTCTGCCAACTGGACACTAGTTGGAAACATCAGGAAGATGAGTCTCAAGCTCTTGAATGTTCACCTTCCTACAGGGAGACAAAAGGAGACAGCCATGTTGAAAGGTAAGTTACTTGACTCTCCCCACTGCAGGAGCATAGTGGCTGCTGGGGGGGAATCAGTCTCTTATCGCCTGGTCGATTATATGTGAGTAGTTGGGATAGAGCCCTTGGGATCCTAGTTCGTGATAACTGTAACTGAGTAGGGCCTTGGGATGCCAGGTAACTTCGCAAAGTAATGCTGCCATTTCCAGATTTCTCATCAGATTGATATGGCCTACATATATTTGTGATTGTCGCCCTAGGGGACACAGGCCAAGGACTTGGGATAGGGGTCTTGACTGCAGATGCCTCAAGTTTCCTCAGAAATCTACGGTTCTGCATGATTATCCTACCTGATCCTGCAATCTAATCCTATATTGGCGGTTGGGCTGTGGTTCTACTATTCGCCCACTTATGTCCTATCGATGGCTATTTGGATTTTGAATTGAAACTGTGTCTTCCTCATGAAGTGGGGATAAGTTACGTGCAGTATGATTGTACCTGTCAACAAGGCCTGCATTGTGTTTAGATAATAACTTTTCATGCCTTCAATAAACTATATGAACATCAGCTGACGATAGGAAAGAACGTAGAGCCATTGACTGACAGTTGAAAATACATAGTACTCAACTGAATAAGAATTAGACATATTTACCTCGCGCACACACACACACACACAAGGCAGAAACCACACCTTGCTGTACCCATTGCAACCAATTTCTTACTGTCAGGTATATCTTGATAGAATGAAAGAACCCCCCCACCCCAAAAAAAATATGTAGCAACTATTCAGTCAGTCAGTTAAGTGCCATATGTGATACACGCTTTGGGCGATCATGTCTCTTTCATGACATGACTGACTGGGCAGAAGATTATCTTGCAGTAGGTTGCCACTGTTTTCTGTGGTAGACTGGTTACCAGCCAAGACTATAGAATCCAATCTGTCCTATTATTTAATCAATAAGTGGAGGGAAGAGATGGATTAATACCTTTCCAAGGGTATTTGTGTGCAAATGAATGCAAGGAGTTTAAATGGAATTTGAACTCAGTACCCTGATTTCTCATTCCAAGCTGATATCCACTGCACCACAATGTACATCCTTCAAAAATGTACCTACTGCTCAAATAATAGGATATTTAATGAAACAAAATACTTTCGACTTTTATAGAAAATTGAGCTCTGTAACTTACAATTTTAAAACATTACTGAATAAAAAATCCAATTCCAGCATTAAATGACTAATAAGGATTGATATGCTGATAAAACTAAGGAATAATCAATTAACAATCAAGGGAATATAGTCTTCACTCAGAATTTGAATATAATTCTCTTTTCCAATCTTTTCACTTTTTCTTATTTTTTATTTTTATTTTTTTTCAATTGGAGTAGATAGACTGAACTATCACCTGGTTCACACTCCACCCACGTCTATTGAACAGGTTACGAGGCTCATCCCTTGTTCCCTGTTTAGGATGTGGTTTCCGGCTTTCTCTTTTCCAATCTTTTCACTTTTCCTTATTTTTTTTTTCAATTGGAGTAGATAGACTGAACTATCGCCCGGTTCACACTCCACCCAGTGGCTTTACTGCCTTGCCCGGGGTAATATGATTAAAAAAATAATTTGTTGATTACATGTTCTATCTTTAAAACTATTGCCATCTCACAATTAAGTTTTTGGTTAAGTCTTTCACTTGAAGAAAAATTTTATTTGAATTTTTTTGTATAGAAAATTAGATGGAAACATATATGGTCTTGTAGTTATCACTATAGAATGTGGAGCTGGTGTGTTGAGCTGAAATTTCAGCTGAATCAATATGCTTTTGCACAAATACACTTGGAAAAAGCTCAGTCTAGGGGTTAGTAATGGGGCAGATTGGGCTCTTTGTTATGTAATAAGTAACAGGGGATAAATAAATAAAAATATAAGTAAAAGATTTCCTGTTATGTAATGACTAACATGGGATAAATAAAAAACATAATAAAAAAAGGATTTCTGATTTGGGATATTTTGGGAAAAATCTAGTCTTTTGTGGAAGATTCTGGGCGGTTCTAAAAGCATCTTGGGTGGAAGCAGAACTGTTCTTCTACATAAAGTTTTGAGATGAAAGGCTGTAGAGAGAGAGAGAGAGAAAGAACTGAGAGAATTGCGATTAATAACGGGATGCATTTCTTTTTCTCTCCCTTTCTCTTTTTTCTCCTCATCAAATGAATTTACATAGAGCCACAAATCGTCTAATTTGGCTGTCATAAAAAAATCAGACGATGTTACCTCTGTCACTCTTTCTCACCTATACTTTCTTCCTCCCTCAAGATTTTCTGGAAGAAGAAAGAAGAGAGGAATGAAAAATAAATGCGCAGAAGTCCATTGTGTATGCAAAAAAAAAAAAAACTAAACATTTCTTTAATTCAAGAAGCTGAACTCTTGTCAAATATCATTACACAACAAAATCTTCTCACGACTATATAACTTGATGTAACAAACTAATTAATAAATATCATCATTATAATTATAAAAAGAAGTTAGATTTTTATCTTTCATTTATTGTTTAACCTTCTGAACTTTCAGGGAGTGCATTGTTACATCTTTGGTTGCTAATCAGTCTAGGAAAAGAAAAAAATTTAATTTAAAACTGGTTAGATATGAGGCAAGCAACTCTGTCACATTAAAATATACTTGCTATAGGGAAACCACAAAGTCAACTGTAGGAAAGCAACTCTAAATATGCATTTGCTATAGAAAATCACCACAATAACACCTAATGTAGTGAGGCTGTGGCTCTGTACTCAGTAGGAAGTCTTCAGGATTAGCATAGATAAAAAAATTTGAGATGTAAATTTTTTGCACTGGTAAGATAATTTTAAACTATTTTTTCCCCTCCACATATTTTGGTAACCAAATATATAATTCATGATGTATGTAAAAAAAATTATTTGATAAGTAAATAAATAACAGGTCATGAAGAATTACACTGAAGTGTTGGGAGAAACCAATTTGGAAATTTCTGAAGTAGTTTTTGCTTTTCATTTTTTTTATAAATTGCTTTTTATTTGCTAGTGATAACTTTCAAAACTCTTCTCTCATATAAAGAAAAGCTCACATATCTGAACCCCCACCAAAAAAAATACCATATTTTTTCAGCCTTATTTTCTGAAATAGTTGTTGAATGGTAAGATTAGGCATAAAGCCAAATTTATCCAAGAAATAGTTTGTATAAGTCTAACTTTTTATCAACTTATATATGTCTAAATCAGGGGTTTTCGAACTTTTTGACTTACGGACCCTTTTATATTTCAAGTTTTAGTCTAGGGACCCACTATAAATGCTTAGGAAATTTATAAATTTTTACTAAAGATAGCTTATAGTTTTGCATTAACGTAGTAAAAACTGGTTTTAAGCTTACTTTAAATTGATAAATTTTCATTTGATAACATTAATAAGTAAAAATAAATATCCAGATATTGAAAATTTATACTTTGAATTTCACATGATGAATTAATCCACAGACCCCCTATCTTATCATTGCGGACCACAGTTTGAAAACCCCGTGTCTAAACCATGTTTTGTTATTTTAAGATTCTATCTTGTAAGTTTTTAAGTTCTTCACAAAGATCTTTTACCATTGCCAGAACATTGTTTTTGTTAATATTGATCTTTGACTTAAAAGTGTGGCTAAATATTCATAAAAGATAAAATATTCCATTGTTGAGTTGAGAGAAGATGTAGTCATGCAGTCTTCTGTAATATGCTTTCAACTATTCCTGTTCTAAATATTAATATTGTCAGTCATAAGGAATATTGGACACAATCTTTGATCAGACTCTGGTGCAAATATATTGGCTCTTGGCATTGGCTGTGATACTTTAGGGGCAGTCGTTAATGAATAAACATTAACTCTTGAAGGAAATTAATAAGAAAAGTTGGAGCCATGTTGGATTTATCTTAGATACCAGCAAATGTGAATATGATTAATTTGTAAAACAAATGAAAGAGGACTAAGACAAATCAGATTCTATTTCTTAATTATGTGGGGAAAAAAATGAGCAGTAAATAATTTTTCTCTGAAATAGTTTATATTTATAAGATCCATACACTTGAGGACTACCAACAGTGGCTACAAATAAAATAAATAGTACATGTAACTGTAAGAGTAAATAATGACATAATCAAAATGTTAACATTCCACACCACTTCAGAAGGAAACCCTCATCAATACTGGAAAGAGTACCTAACCACTACTGGACTTGAGACCACACCCCTCATTTTTTTTTTTTTTTTTCGAAAATGTGTCTAAAGTTGAATTTTATAAATTTCAACCGAAAGCAATACTGACTGCTTGGTTAATGAATGCCAAATGTTTCCTTGTAGGGAAACAGCTAATATTACCAACACCTATTTTGGACATTGAATCTGTTGCAGTTAACTAATAAAACAAAAGTTGCTAATTTTAAGGTCAGGTTTTGTATTTTATGTCAAATTTAAGCATTAAGCATTAAATTCATCTGTAGTGAGCCCTGACTGCCTGTGTCTTGTGGGAACATGTTTTTTTTAAATACTGTAACAAAAACAATCAACAATGAATAATTATTACAAATATATTTTAATACCTCTCTACAACTTTTAAGTCTTTTTAAAGGTGGAATTTTGACCAGTGATTTTATTTATATTACTTACATTAGACTAATGTCTACATCTTTGTTACTGTGTTTCAACCATTGTGCCATCTATCTAGCCTTCTTCAAATGTTTATTTGGGTAACTTTTAAGGAATTTTGAACTGATCCCTTTAATTGATATTGGTAGGTTATTCTTGTTTCGCTGCCCGTTTCTATATTTCTCTTATATCCGGGTTTCTCTTATATATGGGTTACACTGTATTAATTTCTTCTGTTAATGCAGTATTTTCTTTGCTCTAATAGCTCTTATTTTTTTTGACTTTTCAAAATTTCAAACAAGGAACTCAACTTTGTCTATAGAAGACCATTTTTTTTTTTTTTAAACATTTTCACTTAAACATAAAATAGCATTAGTAAAAAAGATTGAGACAATACTAGTCTATACTTATTTGCAAGGGATGTGTTCAAAGATCAACAGTGAATAACTGAAATTGTGGAAAAATAAAAAATTGTCCAAAATTAAAAAGAAAAAATATTAGAAATAATTAATTTTTTATAGACTATCATTTCTAACAGGTCACTTGCCAATATCTAATACTAATCCATGTGTCAAACAAAATCTTAACTTTTATAAATTTAAATCACATTCAATAAAATCTGTTTCTACTTTACTTTCAAGACATTAAGTTGTGACATCTTTTCTTCATAGACTCGTATATCTACTTTCAATAAAATGTCCAATAATCAACAAAGTTGTTGCTTCTTACCACGCTGTCAATATATGGCATCCATCAATAATTGTAGATAATACTGAACTATACATCTTCCTGTAATTTCAAGAGTAAATGAATTAATTTACACTAGTGGAAGAATTAACAGACAATAAAAATTAATAAATTTGTAGGCAGTTATTTGATTGATAGACAACAAATATATCAGTCAGTTAAGTGCTGTATGTGATACACAAGTGAGCAATCATGACTCTTTTGAGACATGACTGACTGGGCAGAAGATTTTCATGCAGTATGTTGCCATTACTTTCTGCAGTAGACTGGTTGCCAACTAAGGCTATAGAACCTAATCTGCCCTCTATTCAACCCATAGCTGGAGGGAATAGCGATGTATTCATACTTTTCCCAACGGTATTTGTGTGTATGCGAATGTAACAAATTCAACTAGAATTTGAACTCGGCTCTCCGATTTTTCATTTCGAAACAATACCAATTGCACCATGGCACACATCCAACAAATATATATACAAAGAAAAAACGAGCAATTGTAAACGTACAAAAAGCTGTCTGGAATACTAATTGTACCCTATATTTTATAATCACAATTAATGAAACTACCACAAAACTGCACAACTACCCAATTTGTCAGTCTCTGCTTTCCTTCTCCTGTTCTCTTGATCATGTTCATTTAATAAAGAGATTAAGTCTTGGGAAATTTGCATAAGCCACATATTCCTCTCACACAGCTATGAAATCAGTTTTTTTTTTGTTTTTTTTTTCTAAATTGTAACATTTGGATTGTCCATGTTTTCTTCCAAGCATCTTACACACAAGACATATATGAGCACATTTTGTTTCAGGAGGTAAGCAGTTTCCTCTTCTGCACAGTTGAGTTTGTGGGGTGGGGAATTCTTGTTTTAAAAGGAAGAGTTCACTTGATTAATTTTTTTTTTTTTTTTTTTTTAAGCAAGAAAAACCCAAACCAATAAACATCTCTCTTAAGGAGGGCATCAAGCAGCAATGAGGGAGAGTTAAAGAATGTTCTTTTTTGATGCCAGAAGTTTCTGGTTGGCTGGTAAAATGTGTGGATGTAAAGCAGGGAAAGATAACTTTGATATTCTAACTTTTAATATATGCAAATACTTTAAGTTTAATTAATGAATTAGATTATTAATGAAATTAATGATAATCATTGATGAATTGAAGTAACACCACAACAGACTGGAATCAAATTTATGTGACGTAAAGAAGATTTGTTCTTACTTTAGACTTTGATGCAATGAGAGTTTTTATTCAAATCTAATATTTTGAAATTATAAAGTCAGTGCCAATATTTTCAAGCTGAAACTTTTAGATACCATGCGACATTTGAATATCACACAAAAATGGAAGCAACACTTCATTTATGTATCTTCTTTTTTTTTTTTTAGTAAATAAAGCACCCCTAGTAACACAAAATGAACTTGGCAATACACTTTAAATAAAGTACTGAAAGTGAGTCAAGGGAAATCTGTTAGAGTCAGTCGATAAGAATTTCTAGTGATGTCATGGTGAGTAGCCTAAGCAAGACATACTATAATTGCTAGGGGTGAGTTATTATAAGATCACACAAAATGGCAACCATGTTAATGGCATAGAATCAGAGACATGAAAAAAAGCTTATTTTAACTTTTAGTAATGGATAAGTTTAGGAGTAGTATTACAAAAATAGTAAATGTACATGCTTTATTTCGAAGTAAGACTAATGAAAATACTTAACAACTAAATTCTATGTAATATACACAAATAAAATTACTCATATTAAACCATTTTAAAATATGTGAGTAATTATTAAATGGAAAAAAGTGAATTTATTCAATCAGATTGCTGTGGTTGATGCTGCTGAAGAGGTTCATGCTGTTTTTGTTTTATATATATATATATATATATATATATATATATAATCCTTATACAAGTTATGCACTAAATTTTATTTATTTATATATTATTATTTTATTTTATTTATGATTTATATATTATTTTATTTTTTAAATATTTTATACTAATTGATTTATATTAATATTTTATTGTATTAGTATTTGAAATTAATACTATTATTTATCAATATATTAAATTCATTTATATAATATAATCTTTTATATAATTTTCCTTTATATATTCTCTGCTTGTATTCAACTTTTATAATTAGAATATCTAGTAGAATAAGAGATGCTAACTTGTTTTCTGCGAGATATACAGTTGTTTTTCTATTTGTTTTTTGTATTTTAATATGGTGAAAATTACTGCAGCAATTTCAATTCTCATTTGTAACAACTGTTCTGAAATGAAATGGCTCTGTGGATACCCAATTTGCTATTTTTTTTTTTTTTGTATGGTCCCCCAGGATCATAATGGGCCCCTGTTGAGAACCACTGATCTAATTTTTTATGCAAAATAATCTTCAAATAAAAGTTATTCTTCAAGTGAAAAACTTAACCACAATGTCATCATGCTTTTAAACATAGAACATGAGATCAACATATTATGTTCAAATTCTGTTAAGACAACAAGAGAACCTGGATGTCATAAAGTCAAGTTGAGCCCTAAATGATTTTATCCAAGTCTGAAGTAGCTTGTGCTTTTATGAACAGCAGTAAAATCTATGATATAAGATCGAAGTTACCACCCAGTGATAAAATAAATGAAAACTAGAGCCACTTTCTTTTTTCTTTACTAATGTTCACCCATTAAAAGGCCAAATAGCCACTCAAGATAGTTGGATGCTGCATATTGACAGTGTGGTATTGATGGATGCTGCATATTGACAGTGTGGTATTGATGGATGCTGCATATTGACAGTGTGGTATTGATGGATGCTGCATATTGACAGTGTGGTATTGATGGATGCTGCATATTGACAGTGTGGTATTGATGGATGCTACATATTGACAGTGTGGTATTGATGGATGCTGCATATTGACAGTGTGGTATTGATGGATGCTGCATATTGACAGTGTGGTGTTGATGGATGCTGCATATTGACAGTGTGGTAAGAAGCAACAACTTTGTTGATTATTGGACATTTTATTGAAAGTAGATATACGAGTCTATGGTGGAAAGAAAAGATGTCACAACTTAATATCTTGAAAGTAAAGTAGAAATTTTGTTGAATGTGATTTAAATTTATAAAAGTTAAGATTTTGTTGTTTGCCACATGGATTAGTATTAGATATTGGCAAGTGACTTGTTAGAAATGAAAGTCTGTAAAAAAATAAATGATTTTTAATATTTTTCTCTTTTGTTTTATAAAAAAATTGACAGTTGCATCAAATGACAATATGAACAGAGAAAAAAATCAAATGCAATGCTTTTTTGAGAGACCTTGTTAACAAGCTGTGTATTCTCATTGGTCCAAACCTTTTGTCATTGAAGCATGAAAAATAATGGAAGTAATTTCTGATAAAGCAGGAACAAGGTAGCTTTTTCTTTGAATTTGGACATGTGACAGTGTAAAAAAAACAAAAAAAAAAAAACAGATATAGTGAACAAGTCTCAAATTATATCTTGAGCATTCCATTATTGAGATTTCTTTTTTTTTCTTTCTCTCTTTTACTTTTACCCTTCAGAATGACAACATTTTCAACATTGACAAAGAATTGCCTCAGATTATTTATCTTGTGGTATGTGATATGACAAATGTACTTCAGTCATAAGCCTCCACAACTGATTAAAAAGCACAGGAAATATCTATATGCTTGTATTGGTTATCTTAGAATGAATTGAAATTAATTCTTTCAGATAATTGATATCTTCAAGTACTTTTCAAAGTGTCTGTACAAAGGATTGAAAGTGATTAGTCTGTATGTAGGCTTGTCGTTTTAATTCTACTTGATTCACTTTGTAGTCGTCAAGGTGAATAAAATTTTGTTTTATGTATTGGTCTCTTTGAACTCATCTGCTGTTGGGAAATGTTTCAAATAAAGAGTTGTCATGATCACTGAATGCCATGGGGTTTTCTTCTCAACAACTGATGAAGTCTTTAGCTTGTGCATGAAGATATACATCTCTAGGCCTTTGTTATGTGTTCTCTTTAAAATTAAGAGGAAAAAATCTGTACCGACTTGATGGATCAATATATTGATTGGTTGAATAATGCTTAACTACTATAGTAAATGATTGAATTTTAAAAAAATCCAAGATGTTTCAATAATGAACGTTAGAATAGTGAATAGAAATAAATTCTTTTTAAAAAAAAATAATTTTTTTTCTTTGTTTGTGTCATATCTCCTAAATGCTTTTATAACAGTTTTTGAATGTATTATATTTGAGGTCGTCAAAAACAATATGCAAATTATATAGAAAAATTAACAAATTTTGTGATAATGAAAATTGCTTAGAAACTTAATTACTTTAATCATTTTTACAATATGACTTTTTTTTTAATGTTTTTTTTTTTGTTTCACCCTGTATTTGATGATAAAAGCTATCCTCTTGTTTCATTTGTGAAAACTTATTTTGCATCAATTAAATTTACCTTATTAAGCTGGTTTATGTGGTCTGTCCTGAATTTATGTGTAAAAATAGGAAGATTTTATTTTTATACAAACATTTATTTATTCATGGTTTATGTATCCTGAATAGTTTCAAAGTGTCTCAATCTTCAAGTCATGTCCAGTGAAACATGGGCAGGTTATATATTCTCTTTTTATTTAATTTCTAGTAGGTATTTTATTTTTTTTTTTTTTACAGTTAAAAGTTGTCTTTTCAAGATGTCTGCAGTCATGGCTCACCACAATTTCCTATCCTTTGTAATTCTAAGTAAAATTTGTTCTTTTATTATTCTACTCAGCCTCTATTTTACTACATATTTATATAAGGTAGGTTAGTTACTGTTTCTCACTGCTTCTCTTACCCTCAATATATCATGTGAGTGTCAAGTTCTCCAAGCCATCTTAAATTTGTTCGTGTTCCAGAAATTTCAACTTTTTCTTTCTGATTTTAAGCGTCTATTTCAGTTAGTATTTTCCTTAAAACTTCCTTATTATCCACATGCACTCTCTGTGATATTCTCAGTGTTCCAACTTTTTTTGTTGCCTTAAATTTCATCTTTGAAGAAATTGTCCAGCATTCATTGCCATATAGGTCTGGTATTAGATAACAGTTCAACACTCATTTCTGTTGACATTTTTCTTTTTTTTGTTAATACTTTCTTTAGCTTTTGGAAGGCTTCATAGAAAACATGATTTAGTTCTGGAAAAGAAAAATACAGGGTACAATAGGTATATTGTCACCATTTCATATTTTTAATTTCACTTGTGCATGTTATTTTTGATTTTATCAACTGCCCAGTATAGTAGGGTCAGTTGAGCACTCTGTGAGTAAAAGAACACCATCTGGCAATTCACTCTGCCAGAAATTTGGAAATGACATACTGCATTCGACATTGAATATTTCAGAGTGTTTGATTGTCGAACTCACATTGCATATGAGTTGAATGATATATTTAGTCAACATAATGGTGTTTGGAGTGATCACTAGTGATGGCAACATTATGTCTCCATTCTCCTTGCCACAGGTTCTCAGACTCAACACAGAAGCCTATATGAAGTGTTATGAAGAGGTAGTACTGCCCTGGGTCAAGAGTGGTGCTGATGGAAGACCCTGTCTCTGGCAATAAGACTCTGCACCATGCTACACAAGCAGGAGAACCCAGTTAGACAATTTCTGCAAACACATCACCTCTTACATCTAGCTATCGAACTCGCCAGACTGCAAGCCCCTTGATTATTATATATGGGGCAAAGTTGAGTGAGAGACCAACAAAACTCCTTGTAATACCAAAGATGAACTGAAGGCAAGGATTATTGCAGCATTCACCAACTTAAAGAAGGAGACCGTCCAGAAGAGATGCAGTAGATTTCGAAATTGTCTGTAGGCTGTGGTTGAAGCCAATGACAAATTTTATTGAATAAATTTACTCTTTAGTATTTCAAGCTATTTTGTGTTGTTTTGGTAAATATATCTGTTAAAATGAGATGTGAGTGTTATTTTCATTTTTGCATAATTTAAACAACCATTTATCCATTGTACCCTGTGTTTGTGTGTATATATATATAATGTGTGTGGGTGTGTATTTTTTAATCTAAAAGGAAGTGGCATATAGGTAAAATCCCAAGGGAGATCCTGTTAATATTAATTGTTGAAAATATTAAAACTCATCCAGCCAGGAGGCTTAATGTAAATAAAATTATTTGTTTACAGAGCCAAATATCTTTCTCATTTTTTTTTTTTTTTTTTTTTTTTCAAATAAAACTTTGGAAATTACATATGTTGAATAATGATTTTTGAGAAATAAATTTGCTTCATCATTGATCTTTTTTTTTTTTTTTTTTTTTTGTTATGGAAAAAATTCAGTTTTTCATACACTGGAAGTTCACTTAAAAAGCAAAAAAAAAAAAAGGTAAGAAATAATAGATTTGAACTTTGATAGCTTTCCTTTGTGATGACTGCCAAGAGAAACTACCTTTCCAATTAACGCTCTGAAGACTGTTGGTTAAATATGGTGAAATCTAGCAATACACCTTTCTTTTTACATTCACTCTAAACTCTTGAGACTACCACCATTTTGCTCTAATTGCTTTTGGTAGCTTAATGATAAAGCATGATTGGTTTGAAAGTGGTTTCACATATTAAAAGCACGTTTCTTAAAAAAATGTCAATTTCTCTTGTTAGTAGATGTTGCACCTTCCATCTTCCGTAAGGACACTTCCTAGGTGTTTTGAAATAAATATAAAAAAAAAAAAATTAAGGATTTCTGCTTTCTTTTTAAACAATTTCTAAGAAATTTTTGTTGTAAACTAAAAGTTAAAGCATGGTCTTAACTCAATAAACTAAGAGGATTTCATGTGTAAAATTCTTTTAAAATTATTTCAGATGTAAATTCAGTATATTGTATGAAATTAAAAAATTCTGTTTTAAGTTATGAGAGAATTTCAAATATAAAATTCTGCCATTTATTTAAATAAAAAATATTTGTTCATTCAGTATTGTGACTGAAAATCATAGTTTAACCTTAAATACATGGTTAACAATCCTGGAAGATTTATGTGTGAATTCAGCCATTCATTATTTCAAATATAAATTCAGTTTTGACTGAAATGACAAATTGCTTGTTTTAAAGTTATCAGAGGATTTCTAAGATAAAATTCTGTCGATGATATTAAAAAAAGAAAACTATATTTATTCATTCAGTATTGCGAATGAATTAAACTAAATGTGCTACTGTTAACCATGTGTTTTTAACTTCAAAACTGAACAGAATCTACGTAAATTCTTTTATTTTTTGAAAAATTACTTTAAATGAAAATTCTGTTTTCAATAAAAAAAAAATCCATCCAGTATTTAAGACTGGAGTTACCATTGGTAAATTTTAAGTGTAAAATTTGGCCATTGATTCTTGAAATTGAGTGTTTGGTGAAGTAATACATCTATTCAAACTGGAGTTACTATTTTAAGCATAACATTTTAGCATTCATTTTTTTTAATATTATTTCAAATGAAAATTCAGCATTAAAACTGAAGCCAAAATTTCCTGTTCTAAACTAAACAGGAGAGATTTATAACTAAAATTCTAACTACATTTTACAAATGGATGTCATTTATAAACTGAAAGAAAAAAACTTCTTGATACAAGTCTAGAATTGATGCTACTTTGAACTTAATAAAGGTTAAGACAAATGTACAAAACCCCAAATACTACTTCACCCTACAAGAACTAGGTTTAGGTTTAGATTCTGTAAAATATTTCTCAGATCAAATAAATGATATTTAGTGGAAATAAAACTGTTTGTGAAGTTGACTATCGTTCCAATACATTAAAAGTATTTTATGATCTTGTATATTGTTTTGAAAAGAGGTCTTTAATTGCTGGGATGATGAACAGCAGAAGTGTTAGTGTGAAAACTTCTATAAATATTCTGAAAATTCTGACATTTCTGATGCTGAGGACAATTCTTGATTTTCTGGCACTATGTATAAACTAATGTCATTAAAAATGAGAAGTTCATGGAATTATGTGAAATTGCCTTGGAATAATGAAAAAAAAAATTAAATGTGTCCCTTAATCATGCTGTAACAATTAATGTACAGAACAACATTCTGCCTGATAAATTTAACTACATTTGGATACCTCATAGATCTATTCAAATCTGGTGATCAAACAAATGTCAAAATAATTTTTAATTGTTAACTTAACAAATGAGGACCCTTCATTAAATAAAGCAGCCTACCCTAGCATAAACCCAAATAAAAAACATGTTGGAATTGTTATTTCATATTAACTATTATATCATTATACAGGTTGTCCATAATGTCTGTGTGCACTTTAAAAAAATTTATAACTTTATTTGTATTTTTGATGGAAATAATGTGAAAAAATGTTATAAAATTTAATGGACCTAGTTTTAAGTATAGTTATTGAGACTAATGTTATTTCAGGCATTACTGTAAACCAGTTGGCAAATGTTTTCCATGAGCTGCAAAATTGTATTACCCTTTGTATTGCTAATGATGGAGTACATATGGAAACCTAAATAAAATGTCAATAAAACCTTAAAAAATATAGGTTTACTTCTTTGTTTACAAATTAATTCTATCACAAATACAAATAAAGTTATAAATTTTTTGAAGTGCACACAAATTTTATGGACACACTATTTGTATCAGACAAGGTTTTTCTATCTAAGGTCAAAGAAGATAACAATATTTTTTTTTTATTATTCCTTACTTTTGAACTACCTTAATTTGTGTATTTATGGTTTGTCTGTTTATATTGAATAGTGTGATTGTCCATTGTATCAATAAATTCCTGAAATCTGAATACACTTATCTTAAACTAGCAGTATAGCCCGGCGTTGCTCAGGTGTAATGAAAGCTTTAAAACTAATCCATGGTCCTGGAGCTCAGACTCTTTGGACGTTGGCACGAAAGACTAAAAAGCAATAGTTGTTTCCAGTTAAAGCGAAACCATAGACTGAAAGAAAAATGAATGGATGTAAGTCAAATTTTGATTTCCTGGTATCAATATGAAATAATTTTTTTTTTTGTTGTAAACTGAATTTTGAAGGCTAAATAAGTCCTCTGAGTAAATGGTATCATGGCTGAGACTAAGAACTACAATTATACTTACTTAGAGCCAAACCCAAAGCAAAAACTAAAATAAAAGGGCTGAAAAAAATGCAGACATACAGGCAGATAAACAGACACACACACAAACATCTTGCCTTTTATATATATGTATATATTATCGATTTTCTGCACTATTGTAAGAATTGCAGCCTTGAAACTTCGTTTATGTCTTTCTCTATGAGTGTATCAAATTTGATTAAAATCAGACCACTCCTTCTATCACCCAATTTTTTCGATTACTAATTTTCGATATTTATCGGGGGTACCTTGACACAAAACCTAGCTAAGAATACTTTCAGACGCTTATAGTACAACTGTATAAATTTTCAAGAAAATTGGTTCAGCCGTTTCGGAGTCTATAGGTAATGGACACACACAGAGACAAAGTTCCATTTGTAAATAAGTTTAGATTAGATTTAGATTTCTGATATATGATCATGTTTCTGTATATTTACCTGCAGCAATTAACAGGAGAATACTTATTAGTGATTTATGGCATTAGAAAATGAATTGGGACTCTGTTATTTCTGCTGAAAATCAGAACGCTTGGTCTAGTTTATTCAAAGATTTAATTCTACTTGATTTATTAAAATTTCCCAGATGTTCTGTGGATGAAATATATCCTGCAGTTCCTCCAAAAAAGGGTTTGAAGCTGATAGCATTCAAAATGGAAAATCTTTATTAGCTTTTGCTAAGGTAAAGTAGTCCCTTTAAAATCCTAAACTGTACCCACTTTGAAAGTGCTTGCTGTATTTTTAGCAATCAAGTGTTTGGGAAATATTTTGAAACATTTCTATCAAGAATACTTTTGTAGCTGTTGATGCCCACATAGTACTCTCTTTGTTACTTTCTGAAGGTATTAAAACAACTATATAGAATCCATAGCTAAATCTGCTGCTAAGAAAGTCAGTTCTCTGTGTATGGCCGGGAAGTTTTCCCCGTCCCAAACAATCCTGCACATATACAAGTCTACCATCTGCTTGTGCATTGAGTACTGCTGCCATATCTGGTCCAGTGCTCCTGCTATCCACTTAGGTGTCCTCGACCAAATCCAACGGAGAATCTGTAATGTGATCGATCCAGACTTGGCAGCTAGGATAGAATCGCTTTCTTACCAACTCAGTGTGACTTCTCTGTGTCTCTTCTACAAATACTTTCACGGCTTCTGCTTCGATGAACTTAGCTCACTGGTACCCCCCTATATACGAATTTTCTCGAGCCACAAGATTAGCAACTAGGTCCCACACTTTTACTGTGATTTCAATAAATTGTAAACGCAAATTCTACTCCAGCAGCTTCTTTTCTCGCACTTCCCGCCTGTGGAATTCTCTTCTGCATACTTGCTTTCCTGACAGTTATAATCTCCAAGAATTTAAATGTAAAGTCAATAGTCATCTCCTGTCTCACTAACTTACATCCTCTCTCCCATGCTTTTCTACATCTACCCCACTCTCATCAGTACTCTCTTCTTGACACCCCCTGCAACCTCTCACTCCTCATAACATTCCTCCTATGTTACCCCCTGCACAACAGTGGCAGTAAAATGCCTTGCTTGGGACGACACAATTATTTAAAAAAAACAAAACAAATCAGTTTGTTAAAACAGAAAAAAAGGATATTAGTACAATAGCTAAGTAAATATTCTAAGTCTCTAGATTTTGAGCATACACACACACACACACACACACACACACACACACACACTGTGTAGAATCCTGCTGATTTAATTACTCTAGGGATATTCTTTGAAGAATTTAAGCAAAACCTCAGTTTCTGGACCTGAATGACTGAAGAAACATCCTCTAACCTTACCTGTCAGTAGTTTGGATTGTTTGAATGCTGACAACAAAGGAATTGTACACGCCATAGTACTTCATAACATTGTCTCAGCATATACTGCAAATCCTATTATTCTTTTTCAGAAACTGTTTTCAAAGTTAACAAAACTAATCATTAACATCTCTGATATTTATAAACAGACTGAAGGGTGTGGTTATAGACCATAATTAGTGTACTAGGCAACACTTGATAAGGTAATGCAAAAACAATGCTTCAAAAAGGAAATTATCTTTTGCAACTCTTAAGAGAAGAGACACCTGACTTAGTTAAAAATTTAATCTTGTTTTTAGATAAAGAAGGAATTATCTGTTCATATAGTAGAATAGGTAAAATCTCTATATTTGAATATGAGATAATGTATCCTAATTTGCTTGCTAAAGATAATCATTAGATTAAACTTATAAAAAAATGACTGTCATGACAGATGTTAACATTTAGGCATCCTGCCACTTTAAACAAATTCAGAATTGTCTGAATTCTGGATTCCTGAAGTCAAGTACACAATAAAGAATGTTATTTCTGAATGCTACTTGTTTAAAAAAAAATTTTAATGCCTTTTCCTTTAAATATTCTAAAGTTACTAATTTGTCTAAATACAAAGTGAACCTTGTCAAACTCTTTCTTCATATGAGTATTTGTTATACTAGACATGTTTGGGTAAATGATGATAGTGGTGTAATGTGCATTGTGGTGCAGTCGATATCATCTCAGAACAACAAATCGGGAGAGCCTAGTTTGAATTCCAGTTGAATTCCTTGCATTCATTTATGCACAAATATCCTTGGGAAAGGTATTAATCCATCACTTACCTCCATTTATGGGTTAAATAATAGGACAGATTGGGTTCTATAGCCTTGGCCGATAACAAGTCTACTGCAAAAAGCAATGACAAACTCCTGCAGGATAATCTTCTACCCACTCAGTCATGTCTCGAAAGAGACATGATTGCCCTAAGCATGTATCATGTATGGCACTTAACTGACTCATTGAACTGGTCAAGGACATGAGCACTCAGGCTTTTATTCTTGCCTTTATCTGGTTTACCAATATCTATTGTATACCTTCTCATATTTATAGTGATAATGTCAGAACTGCTGGATGTAACATTTTTAGAGAAAGTTTTTACTTCCTACAAATTTGCTGCAAAGTTTAATTCTTATAACATAAAACAACTTGCAATACTTTTGTATTTTGCATGGGTTGGAAGTACTTGTGAGCTTTTGATGAGAATAATAAAGTCTTACCTGTACAAATTTATTGGACATTTAAAAATTATTTTGGCTTGCTCATGAATCTACAGGTGATATTCAAAATGCTGCAAATGCCAGATCACTTACCTAAAGATGTTCATGTAACACCAATTTGGAAATTATTACACCCAACAACTTTCTTCATCGTTATGTAAATGCTAGCTAATTATTCAAAATGAATGATCAAGATAACTGCTGTTCAGATCCTCCTTTCAGAAAAGATATCATTAAGAGTATAGAAATTTGTGATTCCATGTGACTCAAGTTTCGTAAATTTTAGTAAGAAGAATATTTGCTGAATTTAAGAGAACAAAGGACCTTTATGAAATGTTATTAAATTTGATGATGTAGAATCCAATCAAACCTAGACTTTATTAGCTATTGGGAAAGGTTTTAGAGCTTATTCCTGGTGAAGATCATAAAGTCTGTTCAGTGAAAATAAAAAGGGGAGATAGATCAATTCAGTTACACTTGCTCAAACATTTATACTCTTTAGAAGTATCTCTAACTCATGCACACCACTCTCTTGTTGAGGCAGAAAAGTGAGAATTTGGGTGATGTGAATATTTCTAAAATTAATTCATCAGTTAATGATGAAACAAATGGAAGAAAAGTATCCAATGCCTTTAAATCTGGAGAGCTTAAAAGAAAGGCTTGCAATGAAAGGTAGGAAACAATTGTCCTGAATATTTGGTATTGAAACTGAAAAGTTAATATACTTTGTGTAAAAATCAAAAACAAAAATTGTTGCAATAAATTGTGTATATAAATTTTGGTATTATTTACATTTTTCAAACTGTTGTCCTCATCTTTATTGCCATGTTTCTGATTGTGCTCTCCTGCCATCTTCAGCTGCTAGGAATTTCGAACTGAATCCTTCATTTTAATCACTGGGCTATATCATTGTCATTCCATGTGTGGTGCCACTTCCGGATGCCGTGTAGTTATCTCCCTGTACATAATAGTCAAAATGTCATAAAAATGACAATAAAGATGAAGACAACAATATGAATAATTTAAATAATACCTTATCTCAGAAGTATAGACATAAATTATTGTGTATAAAAAATTTATTATAAATGTGTCCCTAAAAAAAAAAAAAGCAAAGAAACTTGCAATAAACTAAATTTGTTTTTAAAATATTTAAGAAAATTAAACAATTCTCAAAAGTTGGGGATATTGGGGAGTAAAAACATCCCCAGTAATACAAGTGAACTAGACAAGACACCTTCAATAAAGAACTCAAAGTTCTAGGAGAATGTTCATTAGATTACATTGAGTAGCAACAATAACAATTATCTATTGCAAATCAAGTTCTCTACTGCAGGATGGTGATTTGGGAAATGACGCAAACACTAAAGTAATAAGCGGTCAATTGACTCCCCCTCAATTCTTCAATGTAATGACCAGACAGTCAACTCTTACTCAATTCTTCTGCCATGTATATGTCTGTGTTTAGAGATGTTGGTAGGAGTGTACAAGTTGTATGCCAATGTTATTACTTTACCTAGTGAAGATTCCTACCAATTATCATTTCTGAAAAGATCAAACAAAAGAAGAAAAAAGTCTGAATTAGGCTAAAATGCTGTGAAGTTATTTGTCACTCTTTTTTTTTAAACTCAGTATTTTTATTGTTCATCTTCGAACATAATTTCGTATTCCGAAGCAAAGATTCCAAGTTGCATCTGCTTTGCAGATTCAGAAGCATCTGTCACTGTTGCTTTTAAAATATCAACATAAGCAAATGATAATTATTGAGAAAGATGTAAATAAAATTTATTAAAATGCTATTTGTCTATATAATGGATGAAAGGATTGAAACCCAAAAGAATAATGTAACTGGTAATGAAATAGTTTTTAACTTCTAAGATTACAAGGGTTAATTAAGTTTTCCAATCCTTTAAAACAAGTTTCAGACCAGACAGAATTATGAAACTGTAGTTTGGGTTCAAGAATGAAAGAATTAAATTTTGGTATGTCCATTATCCTTGTCCAGAACAGGAAATAAAGTACCTTTGCCCAATTTTTTGACTAAATTTGTTAAATCATCTTACTACCTGCTGTCACTCTCTCCACCTCTCACAGTTGCCTCTAGTCTGTTTTATGAGCTATCCATAAAAGATTAAAACAAATGTTTCAATGCAACAAAACATAAAAAAAATATGGCCCCTGCCTTCTCACTTCTGTCTTTTATGCTGTCTGCTTGCCCACAATTTGTATTGACTTCTTCTATCAGTGAAAAGTATTCAATCTGACATTGTTCTCAGACATTTCTATTTACTTTCTATAGAAAAGCAATTATGAAGATTTTTTGAAATGGGTTGGATTGGTAACCTTTCTACATATGTTTGAGAGCAGATAGAATAATGACTCTGATATTAAAACAAAATAAATTTATTTTCAGAAATATTTTTCAAGGAATTGTCATTTATTGCTCTACATTTCATTCACTTTTTCATTCTGTCTAGAAAGTTTCTTGTTTAATATTGATCTACTTGCACACAGCAACTTCAACCAGAGAAGAAGGTTGACCTTTCAACTACATTTTTTTTTTATTTTTAGGAAAAACCAGAAGCTTCTGCATCAATTTTGTGTTTAAGGCTACCCTTAATTTTTGCCTATTGTTGGCTTCAGCTTGGTCATGTGCTGTTGCCAGGCAAAATTTTTTTTTCCTTTTCACAGAATAGTTCTGTTGATAGATTTTTAAGAGATCACAAAGTTAAATTGTTTCCATAGGTTGCTGAGTTGAAAGTTGTCTATTTTGTGACACCTGGCTGACAACTAGTTTATGTAATTTGTCAGTTTCTTTGACTTCTGTGACAAATAGTTTTAGCAAGTTGGCAGAATCTTGATACCTGGGGTACAAATAGAATAACTAGTTGCCAGTTTAATGGCATCATTTGATACATTATTCAGTTAAGTGCCATACGTGATACACGCTTTTGGGTGATCATGTCTTGAAAGAGACATGAATGACTGGGCAGAAGATTATCCCGCAATAGGTTGCCATTGCTTTCTGTGGTAGACTGGTTGCCAGCTAAGGCTATAGAACACAATCTGTCCTATTATTTAACCCATAACTGGAGGGAAGAGATGAATTAATACCTTTCCAAAGGGTATTTTTATATAAGCGAATGCAAGGAATTCAACTGGAATTCAAACTCGACTCCCCGAATCGTCGTTCCATGTCGATATCCATTACACCACAACACACGTCCGATATATTATTAGGCAACTAATACAGTAATTTCTTGGCACTAGTGTGTCAACCTGTGTTGCATTTAGTATAGCAATTTGCCAGTTGTCTTGTTCTAGTGAAGAAACTGTTATAGCAATTTCTAGGTACTAGTGTTGCAACAAGTATAACAATTTCTTGGCACCTATGTATCAACTAGTATAGCAATTTGTATATTACATGGCTCCATTGAAGCAACTAATATATAGTATTTTGTAACTTTGTTGACGCCATTGTGACAACTAGTATGGCAGTTTATTTACCTGTCTCCATTGAGGCAACTAGTATAGGAATTTTTTAGTATCATATCGGTATGTGAGTAATTTGTAATTTTTTTGATTCAGGTGTGGACACTACTCTTGTCATTTCTTGTCACTAGTGTGGGCATCTAGTGTAGCAATTTCTCAGTTACTTGGCACCAGTGTGGCAACTCGTTTAGCAATTTTTTAGCACTATTGTGGGAACCAGTCTGGCAACTAAGATAGCAATTTCGTAGCATTAGCAATTTGTCAGGCTCTCGATTTTCAGTTTTTGCACCACTCTAGCATTTAATATCGTAAGTTCTTGGCAGCGCTATAGCAACTTGTATAGCCATTTGGCTGTTTCTTGACACCAGGGTGCTAACTAGTATAGAAAATTCATGGCATTGTTACGGCTACTATAATACTATTATAATTACTATTAGTAATAGTAATACTAGTATAGTAATTTGTCGTTTTTTTTGGGTTTTTTTCACTAATAATACAACAATTTTAGCAATTGGTGGCTGCTTGTATAGTAATTCGTTGGCTGATTTGTATTTTTCAAAAGCAAAATTTATGTCTAAAAACACAATTGAATTTATGAATATGTCTCCTTTTTTAACTTTTTTTTTTAAATATTTAATCAAAGAATCTTTGGAATTTTTCATTAATGCCTATAGTCATGTCACTTTGCTTTGATAAAAATAGTTTCTTCAAGCCACTATGCAACATATCTGTAATTAGTTTGTAAAATCCCCAATACCACCTAATATATACACAAAAGAACTCATCACTTTTAGATGTTTGCTTTTTTTTTCACTAAAATTTACTTTTTTTTTTTTTTTTTTTTTTTTTTAGGTTTGTATTCAGTTTTGGGGGTTTTAATAATTTCAGTTTCTTTTTTTCTTGTGTGGAATTTATTATGTCATTTTTCTGTGCCGTTCAACAGACCTCTTAATCACTGTCAGTATCTAAGAAACAAGTGAAATATTTAAAAAAAAAGAATAAATTGACTGTAAAATTTCAGTCACAATAGATTGCCATCCTGAAATTTTCAGGACTAAATCCATCAGTCATCATTTAGTGAATTTTATTTACCCACTTTCATATTAGGAAATATACACCTCAAAGTATTATTTCAAGGTAACTTCTGACGGTGCAGGGGGGGGGTATTAATTATTTTTCTATTCTGTTTTAATCAAAAAACTATTTCAATGTCTGTGGACATATAGCAGCATTCAAGGTGGAATTTGATAATGGCTTTAAGATGTTTCAGATCTTAGATTCCTGGGTTTGACAATAAACTGCATCCAGCAGCAAGGTCTCTGATTGAGAGGTTGTGAGGAACCTCTTAATTGCTGTTGTTCCCAGGTCCACCCTAATCTGGAGTGGTAGCACCTGTTATGGTCCCAGCTATAGGCAAATAGATTGACCTTCAAACTGATGTCAAAACACTATGAAAGTATAAAAATAGACTTTTATAGAAAAATATACATTTTTTTTAATTAAAAATCTTACCAACAATACATTTTTGAAGAAAAAAGATTGTTACATTAAAACATTTTTGAAGAAAAAAAATAAGAAAAATATTTTTTCAGCAAAATCTAACAAAAATCAACCTTCTCACTATAAAAAAAAAAGTATCTTAAAACTCTACCTTTTTGGCATTAAATAACCCACAGAGGTTGATATGCCGTTAAACAAAACTCACTCAGATCTTAGAGATTCATGTAGATTAAAATAAAGTTTTTGGCTATTTGAGAGAAAATGTCTTTACACTTGAAAAATGTTTATATGATATAAGGTAACAAAATATCTTTATTTAGATTACTTGTATAAAGAGTGAAAATAAATAAGTTTTGATTATTGTATGATCTGGCCTTTTTAGGTGATGTATTTTGGAATTTTACAAAAAAATTCTGAAGATTAACAAAATGATTTTAACAACCGACATATTTAATTTCTTTGTTTTGAACTTTATTTTTAATTGATGCTCATATTTGAGTAGATATTCTGTTTTTAATCAAACAGTATATTTATATATTTATTTTTACTGGCCTGATTATTTACAATACATTTTGTTACGAAAATGCATGTCATTCGATAGGATTCAAACCTGCGACTCCTATCAAGATAGTGGAAGCCACCAATTGATCTGGTGCGTCTTAGATCACTTAACCATGAATGATTTCACAGTTTAATGTTATATGAAGCTTGATTTGACTTTAATTAGAGTAGTGTTATATTCTGAACATGGTAGGCGTATTGTTAGCATGTTGTACATAACACATACCACTACTTCACATTATACATAAGACCATTTACATTCTGTTACACATAAAATAATTCATTCTCAAAAAATGGCTAAAAGCATAGCCGAAAGCGCTCGAATAAACAAAACATTTGTACAATTTTTATGTAATTTATGCCCTCAAAAGAAAGAAATCATAAGATCGCATTAAAAATTACATAAAAAACTTAGCCATCACACCTTGTCTGTCATTTTTGAAACCTGCATATATATATATATATATATATATATATATATGATAATCCAAAAAGATTGTTTTAATATAAAATATTAAGAGATAGATCTCTATAGAGAGTGCAATAGATATTATCTGGAGCAATATGATATATACAAGAAAAACTCAACACATCATCTAAAGTGGTTATAAATTATAACCTATTTTGACAAGCTAATAATCCAAAAAGATCTCTTTAATATAATAAATGATAGATCATTAAGCGATTAGCTTGTTGAAATAGGTTATAATTTGTAACCACTTAAGATGTGTTGAGTTTTCCTTTATGTTTATTTTTCATGTATGTATATATATATATATATATATATATATATATATATATATATGCATGCTTAAAATGATGGAGCACATTCTTTTTCTTTGAAAGAATTTTTTTTTTATCATCCGACACTTCTTCAGAAAGATTTGCTCAAAAAAAAAAAAATAAATTAATCATGAGTGGCAAAACTGAAAAAGTGCATTGGGGGTAAATAAGGAGTCACAACTAAAATAAATTTATTATTAAAACAATAAATTTATGTAAATAAGCTCCTAGTGAGTATAAAACAGGAATTTGTACTCATGACCCACCGATGAGACACAAATAATGAAGACAAGTTTTCCAGCCTGCACAAATTTTCTGTTGTATGTTTGTTTTTATCTATAATGATGGGATTTGATGTCATTGCTCAACTTGTACAGGCATTGGAAAATTGGCTCATGCAATAGAGCCAAGTGGACATTTCTGTTTTTTTGAGACCTTGGAATGGTTTTAATTCAGCTATGGAAATGTTTGTACTTGAATGGGAGATTAACAGAAAACTAAATATTTCTATGAAAAAATAGAAGCTTTGATCTGCAATGAAGTTAAAAAAATTCTTGAAGATCTTTTATTTAACTTATTTACTTTACTTTTCAATAGGTTTCTGGGGCCATAAATAAATTCCTGCATTCCTGCACACTAAGTACAAAATACATTGATTCATTTTGTTTGCCTTATCAAGCCTTTAATTAGGAATAGACGTCAGATCATGATCTTCAGGTAAGTACATAGAAAGTGATGGAAACCAATATTTAGTGCCAAATGTGAGTAATGATCAGTATGAAATGAACGAAGTATGTTTTATGAAGGAACTAATTTGAAAGGAACTGATTACGTTTTGTAATGGAACTAACTTTATTTTATAAAGGAATTAATTTTAAATGAGCTTAGTATGTTTTGTAAAGAAACTAATTTTCAATGAACTTGGTACATTTTATAGAAGATGAAGTTACATAAACTTTTAAACAAATGAACCTTATAACCATGTCATGTAACAAGTTTTTGCTTGATCACTAAATTTAAGCAATGTTGAACCTGGTTGAACAGCCTAGATGGGTATTTGTACATGAATTCCAGGTGCTATAAGCTTGAATGTATGTGTGGTATAATGGATAAAAGCTCAAAATGAGAAATTGGAAAACTGAGATTGAATTCTAGTCTGGTTCATTTATTCACTTACGTGAAAATACCCTTGGATAAAGTATAAATCATCTCATCTCCTTTAAGGTATGTGTTAAATAGCAAGACTTGAATCAGAAAGTCATTATCTTCAAAAAATCCATAAATATATTTCTGCTTTAAATAACCTCAAAAGGTTGATAAGCTGTAAATAAAATAAATAAATGAAAAGAGTAAATGATTGAATTTTATCTATTTTGCGTAAATTTTAAAAATTGTCACGGGCTTTTTAGTTAATATATCTTGGCTTTAAATAAATTCAAGATTACGCCATAAACACAAGTAAAAAAAGTAAATGATTGAATTTTATTTATTTTACATGGATGTTGAGAAATGTCAGTAACTCTTGAGCTAGAATACTGTTTCTATCTGTTGATTCTTGGAGAAAATGAAAATGTCACAGCATTAATTAACTGTTTTTTCTGAGGTTGTTTGAAATATATTAGTAGTTTTTTTTTTTTTTTTTTTTTTTTTAGCAAATTATTCTAAAAGTAGAAACATCATGAATATTCAGTCATTAATAAATTTTCTGTAGCTTTCTCAATGTCATCCTTCAGTATAATTTTGTATTCCATCATATTCAATGGATGTAAAAGTTAATCTTTCAACAAACACCTTTGCTCGTATAAATTCATCATATTTTCTGATTCACAACCACATTTCAGCTATAAAGAATGTGCTCAGCTTGATCCATTTGAAAAATCTTACCAAACACAAGATTTTTTTAAAGTCTTCTTTCAGCACCCTTGTTGTAAAATAAAAAGAATAATTCTGACTTTGATTTAATGAATTCTTTCAGAAAGTTTTCTATCTGAATTTGTTAAAACAGATTGACAGTTAATGAGAGCCTCAAGGTGGTATGTCATGATAATGTTGCGACCTAGCCCTGTGATCATTTATAATGTTGTATTTACAATGGATTGGTTTTGTCAGGTTGCAAAATTGCTGGTTGATATTTAAGGAAATGTATTTTTTTTTCTTTTTCTTTCAAACAATCCAAATTTTTGTATTTTAGTTTTTTGCGGTAATAATTTCTCAAGGTTCCAACAATTTCTCTAATTTGTTTTAAAGAATTTTCTTTTGAATATCACCGAAGACCTTTTTATTCCTGAACCAAAAGACACTGGAGGATGCCTTGATCTTTTTTTAATTTTCCTTGTTTTGGGGTTCTAGTAATAAATTTTATTTTCATTGTCACTAGCTTGCCCCAAAATGAATTTTTATAAATCACGCAAGAGGAGAAAAAAAAAACCTTGATTTTAAATGATAAATTATCTATACTTTCACAATAATAAACAGAAGGCTTGTGTTGAATTTAACATACAGCAAACTGAATTAAGTTATATTTTTAATTTTTTTATTAGATGAAATATTGTCAATCATTATTCATATTTGACTAGTATTATTTTCATCTTTATTTCACTTGCTTTATTTCCACCTATAGTATTAGTAGTAAAATATTATCATGAAGTTTATTAGTAAACAAAACCATTAGTAACTTTTGATCCATTTCTGTCATATTTTCAACTGTTTTTGATCACAGCACCTGACATATGTTAATAGTTGGCATGTTAAACCACTTGGTGGTGGTAGTGGAGTACTAAAAACAAAAATTAAGCGATACTAATATTGGTTTGCTTTAAAGTTCAACACAACTGAGGAAACTATTTGCGCTCCCTTCCTTCCTTGTCATAAGAAATTGATACAATGCCTAAGAGACACTCAAGGTAGTGTGTTACTGCAGGATGTTTGTGTGAACAGTAAAAGTAAGAGGAAATATATTCTGAAAATTAAAGAAAACAAACAGCAGTGAATTACAGCAAACTTGTCATTTCTTCCAAACCAGAAGAACGAGTTATTGATTATTGACCTGTGATGAAAAATAGTTTCCGAACAATAATTGAAAGTGATTACATGCTGGGCTGCTATTTGCAAGGAGTAGTTAATTCCTCCCCTCACTATTTATTTGATTTCTTCCAGGAAACAAAAAATCAAAGAACATGGTCAATTATTTTGTTGGAATAACATTTATCATGACATTTAATGTAAAAGACATGAAGAAAAAAGTTCATTAAGCCAAAGAAATTGGATCATTTAATTGATTCTTTTCTTCTCATCTGTGTTATTAAATGAGTTTTGTTCTGAAATATTCATTGTATAATGTTTACTTTCTATGAAAAATTGAGAAGTATTAACTGTATTGTTGAGGAACATTAGTTTGAAAAAGAATTTTTTAAAATTGATGTTTTTTTTTTCTCGTGAAGTAACGCACTTACTGATATATTTTATAATTCAGATATTTCAATACAAAAAGAAATTTCAAGGCAGATTTTAAGTCTAGTAAAATGTGAAATAATATCATTCTTGATAAGATGTTAGATTTTATAAAATATGGTATATTTTTTGTTTTTGTTTTTGTTTTTGTTTTCTGAAAGGATTGGAGAGCTGTAGAGAAAATGATTGAGTTGAGAACAGTTAATGTTAATTAAAGAGTACAGACATTTTGTGTCGATTGAGTTTGTTTATCCTTCTCTTCAAATTATAAAAGATGGCTATTGTTCATCTATTAAATTTCTAAAACTTTTGTACTGGTTGTATTCAAGTCCTTGTGAGTCATCCTCAAAAATATCTAATTATTATGCAGTAAACATTGTGATACGAATATCTGAAGGTATATTGGTATGGCCAAGGATGCATTCCAGAAGCTCTGTTCATCAGACTCAAGATGAGCTTTGTTACATGGCTTGCTTGGTGGAGTTCATGTTGATTTGCATCTGGTTTCTTAGGCAGTGCTATGAAAATTGATCTGCTTAGGTATATTGCAGTGTTATAGATTTCATTCATTATTTTTGTCATCTTGTCTGTGTCAAAATCATCTAACACTATCAGCATGTCTATTACAATAGATTCCGGTCCTGCTGCTTTGTTTCTGTTGAATTTGGCCAGTGTTACTTCCTTTGATTTTTAATATTACTTGCTGTTAATATTTCTCTGCATTGGCAGTTGTTCTCCTTCATCATGGAAGAGACCTCTAATAGATTTGTCCTGTTGTATCTTCTTGGTCGGTGTAGAAGTAGGGTATTTGCATTTGTTGCAAAATTTAAAAAAAAAAAGTTACTTGAAATTTCAGAAAATGTCACTGTCATGCTAGAATTTTGTTTTGACAATCAGGGTCAAAAGAGTCAGTGCCTGAGGTGTGGCAGTGGAAGTGCAGTTGTCAGTGAGGACCTATTTTAGTGATTTCAGTTGTCACACACACACAAAGTTGAATTCAGCAATTTGCAGACATCAATTGAGTTGAAAACACAGTAGCTGTGTACAGTGCCTGCTGCCCTGGTATGTGTGTGTGTCTGCTACCTTCAACCAGACCAACCCTTCACTCTACACCAAGTCATTGAAGAGTGAATAAAATACAATTGTATATGTTATATATGTGTGTTGATGTTTGTCATTTTGCAGTGTGAAAAAGCAAGTCACTTTGGGTCCAGTTCATATTCTTGCCATTTGATTGCAGATTTAATCCCCATATAAACGGGTATATAACAGTCCTATTGCTGAAGTATTTTTTCTTTCTCTAATATGAGCATTCTGTCCGTGAATTTTATACATCCTATTAATGAGAATATCTTTGGACATGTTCTCTTATTTTTTTTTTTATGCACATCTCCTTTATTTGCATTGTGATGCAATGGATATCGACTTGGAATGACAAATCAGGGAGCTGAATTTGAATTCCAGTTGAATTCTATGCATTCACTTATACACAAATACACTTGAGAAAGGTATTAACTCGTCTCTTCCCTTCAGCTGTGGGTTAAATAGCAAGGCAGATTGGGTTCTGTAGCCTTGGATGACAACCAGTCTACCGCAGAATGCAATAGCAACCTACTGCGGGATAATCTTCTACCCAGTCAGTCATGTCTTGAAAGAGACATGATCACCCCTTTTTGAGGATGACTCACAAGGACTTGAATACAACCAGTACAAAAGTTTTGGAAATTTAATAGATGAACAATAGCCATCTTTTATAATTTGAAGAGAAGGATAAACAAACTCAATCGACACAAAATGTCTGTACTCTTTAATTAACATTAACTGTTCTCAACTCAATCATTTTCTCTAAACAATACCATCTTTCCTGCTATTAGGTTTATACAGATACCATACCAAGTGGCTGGAAAATTGTCACAAATCTTGGTGTCCATACCATGAATTTTTCAATCCCTCAATCCCTTATGAAAGTGGTGGATTTCCTCATATGTTTCCCTAATAATCCTAATGGATCTGAATCACTGCCAAATCTGTTTCACTTCTATACCTGACTCTTGCCATGTCGTGCAGCTTTGCCCTTTTGGGTAACTCTGATTGTGCTGTGGTTTCCGTTAATCTCTCCATTTTCCCTCCCCCCAGGAACCTCCGACCAGCAAAATATATTTCTGCTACCAAAGAGCAGACTGGGAGTCATTCCGCAATTTCCTGTGTAACATATCTTGGAAATAGGTTTTTAGACTTCCCATTGAAGACTGTGCATCTGAGGTCTTTTCTTGGGTTAAAGTATGCATCAATGCTTTCATCCCAGCCAGGAAGTTACAACTTAAACCTCATTCATCCTCCTGGTCTTCTCTTGCTTGTTCAGCTGCTATTGCCCACAGGAATCACTTCTTCTGGTTGTATTGGAGCTACATGTTCGACCATAATAAGCATCTTTTTGCCTCTACTCATATGAGTGCAAGAGGATCCTAAATGATGCTAAGCAGTTGTTTGCTGATAGAATGAATCAGGATTCTGCAAGTTTAGCTCCAAGGAATACTAGCAACTCTGTAAAAATGTGTTAAACAACAAGAAGTCCTCAATCTGCACTTAATCAATAAATTTGAGGTCGTCACATCTTCATTGTACAAGGTCAAGTTCTTTGCTCACAGATTCTCCACCAACTGAACATTTGATTCGTCTGAGGCATTCACATCTGACTTTCTACCTAGAACTGAGGCTCAATTGAGTGACACTCACATTATCCCCTCACTAGCCTCACATGACGTAATGTCTTTCTGTCTTCTTCCTTTCGAATACATCATATTTAGATTTTTCAATTCCCACAAATTTTCTGTTCTCAGGAACATCTGTTGGGGGATCTAGCCTTACTTGACCTCATCAAGTAGATCCTGACATTTTATTATGACTGCGACCATTTTGTTAAATTTCCACCTCGCAAAAATAATCTGTATTGTATATGAAAAAGAAAGAAACTATAATGAAAAAGAAAGAAAACTATATTTCCTTCTCTGTCTTTCAAATTGTCAGCTAATTTATCTATTCCCCAGATTTTGCAAGTATGTGATAGTATTAAAATAGCTAATTTTTGTATTCCCCAGATTTTGCAAGTATGTAATAGTATTAAAATAGTTTTTTACCTCGGCTCACATCGAGAATTACAATAAAGCACAACTAATAATACCACTAATATTAATTTTTCTCTCTCCCCTGTATTAAACCAAACAAAAAAAATATACTAGCAGGAAATAGTGTCACAATCATAGTACTCCACAACTTCCTGTCCTTTGTAGCTCTTAGCAATGCGTTTATATATATATATATATATATATAATAACAATTATTATTACTATTATTATATTAGCTCTAGGTTACACTATAGAGCACTTTCCCAACTTATTTAATATGGAGTGTGTAGAAATTGGATGCTCTCTAAAGTCTGTTGGCTTTTAGTTAGATTTATTCTTACATATATATATATATATCAGTCAGTTAAAGTGCCAGACGTGATATATGCTTGTGCGATCATGTCTCGAAAGAGACATGACTGACTGGGCAGAAGATTATCCTACAGTAGGTTGCCATTGCTTTCTGTGGTAGACTGGTTGCCGCCCAAGGCTATAGAATCCAATCTGTCCTGCTATTTAACCCATAACAGGAAGGAAGAGATGGATTAATACCTTTCCCAAGGGTATTTGCGCGTAAGTGAATACAATGGATTTGACTGGAATTCAAACTCGGTTCCCCGGTTTCTCGTTCCGAGCCGATATCCACTGTACCACAACACATATAATATAATTATATGGCTATGTCAATTTTACATTGCGACATAGACATTTCTATGTTTCAAGATTAATTCTCATCATCAGGCAATGTTGGTGGTGTTGTGCAGATGATTTACATTTAAATGACAAATACTTTCAGTTTACTGTGAATGTATGTGGGTGTTTTTGTGTGTGTGTGTGGCTAATCAGAATGGAGATTCACTTTGGGGTTTGACCTCGGAGAATTTCTGTGCTAACCAACTTTTTTCCTCCTCTTTTTTTCTTCTTTCTTTGACCCTATTCTTCCCTTGTCTATTTTCCCTCGCATTCATCTGATCTTATCATTTTCCCTTCAGTTTTATTACATTTTATGTGATATTCTTTTTTAGATCGTCTGCACAACAACACCAACATTGCCTGATGTTGAGAATTAATCTCGAAACATAGAAATGTCCATGTCGCAATGTAAAATTGACATAACCATATAATTATATTATCTTATATCAAGCTCTATAATACTCATTATATTGAGCACTGTTTATAATAAAATAAATGCCAGAGCACTCAAAATATAAAAAAAAACCTTGATTCCTCTTCACTTGCAAATATATATATATATTTATCTCCCTATCTGCTTTACCATTCATTTACACAAGCTGACCCTCTTTGCTTTCAAAATGTCCTCTGAGTGTCATATTTTCTAATCATTCTTTCCTCGTTATTCATCCTAGAAATTTTATCTTTTCCTGATTCTAATTATAAAATGTCCTTTAGAAGGAGTTTTTCGAAAGTAACTTAAGATTTCAGTGTCACATTTTCTGTTTTCACTATCTGAATGCTTTGATAATAGAATGAATTGTTTCCAAGAGTACAGTGAGAAGTAAAGTTATAGAAAAGATAAAATGAAAAATACAAAGTGACTTCGCTTTAGAAATTAATTCTTAAAGGAACTACATCTAATAACTAATATTACAACAATCATAGAATCACAACTATCTGAAGGAAATGGTACAAATATATAACACTAAAAAAAGTCAGCAGTTCTACTAGTGACTGTTGAATTTAGCAGTTGTGAAAAATATTCAACAATGCAAAGAGAGTTGCTTCAAATATTCCAACAGATCATCGACTTGATAAGAGTCATAGACAATCTTAAAAAAAAAAATAAAAAACATTCAAAACATTAAATTTTAACTAAAAGAATAATTATTCAGAACAGAATTCATTTCCTTATATTAAAATGTCTTTGATGACTCTTGACCACTGATCATCTGTTTTGACATTTATTTTATGAACAGTATTTCAATAACATTAGGATTATTTTATGCCATGATATTGGGGGATATTTTCTTAAGTTTTAAGGTATAGTTAATTATGAATTTTTGTATTGATGTTTTGTTTGCACAAGAGTCAGAATAGTAGACACATGACTGGTTTGTCTCAGCTACCAGTCATCAATTTCTTTCTGTCATGAAGAATTACTGCAGAGATCAATGTGACTCAGGGAGGTGTGCATTCTTTGTAGCAGGCAAAAAGAATAAATATCTTGTCCCAAAAACTGGTAATAGGCAGGCAGTGTTCCATAAAAGATAAAAAAAAAAATCACAGTGTCCTGTGTGGCAATTGACTAATTCTTTGTCCAATTAACAACAGCCTGATATAATAAAAAACCTTGTGAGAGTGGCAGAGTTGTTCTTGGAGGTTCTCATTGTTGGTGTGTTGTGCCAGGTATTGTTGCTGACTTGTGTTTTTTGAGGATTTGGGCACCATCTTTTCACAATAAAATTGCTATGAACTTAATGAAGCCTGATCAAGTTGATCCTTATATCACCTTGACTCTGACACACATTTTGGATAAATGAGCATTAATGGATTATAGCTAATATATATATATATATATATATATATATATATATTTTTTTTTTTTTTTTTTAGAAAACTAAAATAAGATTTTCATAATGACCTATTTTATGAGACCAATATTTTCAGGATATGTTTATATGGTTTATCATTATAATTTACCAATGCCTGCTGATAATATCAAGAAAATATTTACCCAAACTTAAATGGGGATGAGAGATTATCCAACACAGTGATTGTTTACAAGTGTATAGCTATTGAGATTTATTACTTTTCAGATATGTAAAAACTTAAGGGTTAGATAAAAGATATAATCAAGATAAGGTTTGGAATGTTGGCAAAAAAAAAATCATGTGTGTGTAAAAGTTAAACAGCAATCAAAGAACTTATGACTCAGTGAATAAAAGTTCTAAATGGATCCAGTGACTAGACGCAAAAATTTATGAGTTTAATATATGCCAGCGGTGAACAAGAAACTTAGAGTCAAGTTAAAAGGAGATAACTGAGACATCTGGAAGAGAAATGACTCATGGAACCAGAACAATCTACCCAGAGAATGAAATAAGGGGTTCAGTTTGAAATTTCAATCATCTGAAAAAGGTCAGAGTATACAACATTGTGAATATGGCAACAAAGATGAACAATGTAAATAGTGTAAATAATTATAATACCTCATCTCAGAACTATAGACAGATGTTGAAGGTGAATATGGCAACAAAGATGATGAAAACAGTCCGAACAATGTAAATAGTGTAAATAATTACAATACCTCATCTCAGAAATAAGGACAAATAGTGATCACAGAACAAATTAAAAAAATATTGACATGATAAAACCTTTTTTATTATCTTAAGAAAGACACAATAACAGATTTTATCAAAATTAAAATGATAATAATAAAGTAAAATAGTTTAATCAACAAAAAATTCAAGAAGCTGGCCTTGAATATGTAGACAGAGAGAAAAGACTGTATATTAAGATTGTCTCGAGAGATGAAAACAACCAAACAATAACCTTTAAGTTAACATCACAATGAAAACCATCTAAATTGTATAAAAATATACATGAAAAGTTATATCTCAACAGAAATTTTTTTATGCTGAAAGTTAAGCTCAGGGTTCTCAACAGGCTTCAAAGGAGAATCTGTAATGTGATTGGTCCTGACCTGGAAACTCAACACCAGACACTTTCTCACCAGTGGGATGTGGCTTCCCTCTGTCTCTTCTTCAAATATTTTCGTGGCTTCTGCTTCAATGAACTTAGGTCACTAGTGCCTCCTCCACAAAAACTTACTTGAGCAACCAAACTGGCAACAAGGTCCCAACTTTTTAGTTAAATCTACCAAATGCAGCTGACACTTCTACTCCAGTAGCTTTTCTTGCACTTCTCGCCTGTGGAAATCCCTTCCATATACTGGCTTTCCTGATGGCTACAACCTCCAGGAATTTAAATGCAATGTCAATTCCCATCACTTATCCACTTGACTCCAGTTCTTTTTTTTTGTCTTTTCTAGATCACCTTTTCTTTTCCTTTTTCACTCTACCTTCGCAACTGTCATCACACCTGTATTCCCACCCTTCTCTTGCCTTTTCTCAGACACCCCCAGTAAGTGGTTTGTCTTTCTCTTCACTCTTCTTCGTACATGTGAGATATGGATTCAGACAAGAAAAACTTCCTGGCCCTACACAGTGAACTGACTTTCCCAGCAGCACATTTAAATATGGATTCTATGTAGACATTCCACTTGAGGTTAGGCCGAGAAGATGCTGTGTTTTGCTTTCAGGGAGACTATTATGCTGATGGGGGTGTATGAGTAATTATCTATTGTGATTAAAGGATAGCAGCTTTGTTTTGGAAGCATTAAAATTTACGAGCCATTTCTTACTGCAGTTCCATGTCAAGATCGGCAAATTTCTTATCGATGCGAGAGTGAATGGTGGTGTCATCAGTGTAGATGCCTACTTGGAATCTGATTACATCAGGGAGAGCATTGATGAAGCAAAAAAACGTAGGACCAAGAATAGAGCCTTGAGGGACACCTGTGTTCATACGATAGTATATGGAAGCATGCCTGTTCAATACTACCTTCATTATACAATTTGAAAGGAATGACAAGATTAGATCAAACAAGTGTCCATTTGTAGCCCTAACCACATAGCCTATGTAGAGGCTAGCATGCCAGACTTTCAAATGTTTTGTCAATATCTTCGCCATTTTTATCAAGAGCTTGGTATATATATACTCTGTGATGATATTAGCCTATCAGCAGTGGACCTAGTAAGGTGGAAATATAGTTTATCAGATAATAGCCTCAAATGCTTTACCAAAATCAGTAGGAGGTTGTTAGGGTGATAATTAGAGGAGTCTGAGGGTTCTCAGTGTTCTTAAATACAAGAACCACAGAGGAGGACTTCCAGCAGGCAGGAAAGCAAGAAGGTGTAGAGTTTGGAGAGAACAGAGGAGAGTTCAGGGGCACATTTTTTTAGGACAGTGATTGGGATTCCGTCACCTTCACTCAACTTATGGGGGTCAATCTTTGAAATTATGTTAGAGGCCAGTGAGGGGATAATGTGAGTGTCACTCAATTGAGCCTCAGTTCTATAACGTGGGCAGTGGACCATTGTTGCAATAGATATCTTGAAAACCAGCTTTTGTGACGAGATCATCATGACCAGCAACTGAACCAACCGGCCAGCCGGGTGGCAGTGTCACAACTGGTGCTGTCACGACTGTTGACAAGAACAAGCATCACAACGAGCCAGCCCCGGGTGAAAGTGCTACATGATTACCTTCATCCCAAAGGAATACGACATATAAAAGACATCTTGAAGCTTTGTATTATTTATTTTATCATTGATAAGCAGTCTGACTAAAAAGAATCTTAAATAGAAATATATATGAACAATTGCACTTCTTTTATGTGCTATGTCTCTTCAGGACATGACCCTCCACATCCTCCTGTCCCTTGTAGCTCTTAATTTATTTTGTTATTTCTCTCAAACCTTGCTTTGCCGTTCATTTGTTTAAGCCTGTCAAGTATGTCATAGGCCATTTTTTTCTCCATCTCTCTTTCCCTCTATCTCTCTAGTGAGTATCAGATTTTCCAAGCCCTTCTTCTGCATCACATATCCAAGAAATTTCAACTGTCTCTTCATAGGTTTCCTTTTTGTTTGAATTATCTCCAAAACATTGTTGTTCCTGAAATTTTTATAAAATCCACAAAACTTGTTACTGACAGTAAATAATGTCATTGTTTTTAAATTGTCACATTAAGCTAAAAATTTTAAAGAGATTTTCTTTTTATATTATAAAAACATATTGAGATATGATGACATAGTTTGATTCCTACTTTTTTTCCATATAAATGCATAAAATTTCTAGAATATTACATGTTAAAGTAAGATTACTAAGTATTATCAACCCTGAACGTATACAATAACACTTTTGTCATTTGTGAGTTTGATGTATGCTGTACTTGGAGGCCCAGAGTAATACAATGGCTTTCCAGTCTTATCATTAGACATTTGAAATGGCTCAATGGAAGCATAAGTTCTTTGATAAGTTTCTCCTCTCACACTTCTCACTTGCAGAGCTCTCTTCTGGACTCTTGGTTTCCAATCAACTATTATTTTCCAAAATTTAAATGCAATGTAAATTGTTCTCTTTGATCTTCTTAATTCCTGTTCTTTTATTGTTCTTTCTCCTTAGTTTTTTTTTTCTTGTATTTTTTTGACACTCAACAATCACTTTCTCAACTTGAGTTTTATTGCCTTGCTTGGAATAAAATGATAAAAATAAAATCTTGCAAGAATTCTGTAATCTTGAATTTGCATGCGCGCATTTCTCTTACAAAGATGTTTTGGAGTTGGCCATTTGTGTCTTTAACTTGTTGTAAAACTTTAAAAAAAAAAAGGTACTTTTTTTTTCAGCTCATCTCAAGGATTTTTTAAGCAATGCAGTCCCACTCAAACCTGGCAATGCAGTCCCACTCAAACCTGGCAATACAGTCCCACTCAAACCTGGCAATGCAGATCAAAGATCAAATGTCATGTTTTATCCTCAATCATCATTTATTGCCACTTTTTGTCCCATTTTATACAAAACACTTCATTTAAAGTATTACCATTCTTACTGCAACTCTCTACCTCTCAAATCTGGCAACGCAGTCCCACTCAAATCTGGCTACATACTCCTACTCAAATGTTACAAGACAGTCCTGCTCAAACCTAGCTACATACTCCTACTCAAATGTAACAAGACAGTCCTGCTCAAACCTAGCTACATACTCCTACTCAAATGTAACAAGACAGTCCTGCTCAAACCAAGCTACATACTCCTACTCAAATGTAACAAGACACTCCTGCTCAAATGCGTTGAATGAAGTAAAGGAATGTCAGGAGGTGTTTGTATGACCTGTTTAATATTTCGAGACTATAATCTCATCATCAGAATGGCAGAGAAATCATTATAATGACTGTGCTTTTAGCTGCCCATCTATGAATGGCTGGCTTGTGTGTGCGAGAGTGTGTATCTGTGTGTGTTCTAGTTGGGTTTTTTTTTATGGTCTAATGGTGTGTGGATGTGAGCGTGTATGTGTGTGTATTATGGAATCAGTTCGTAGGATCTGGGAGTTGATGTGACTTTGACCGGGTCAAAAAAACTTATATTTGTCTAATGATTACAATCCTATTACAAATTCTTGAGGCTGGTGTTAAAAAATAAAAACCGTTGCAATTGTAATCAAATGTTGATTAAATTTGAACCTAGTCAATGCATATGACATTACAGCTTCTCATATTACAGTATGTTGTCTTATTTCTTTATTTTTTTAAATGCCATATCTCTTCTGGTATAGGCAATCATGGCTCTCTGCATTTTCCTTTTCTTTATAATCTGTGAACTTCCATGGATTCTTAGGAAAGATAGTGGTATGGTTTGTTTTTTGTCTTTTCTAAGAATTTTTAATTCATAAGTATACTATTACACTCAGTGCCAGTCAAGATTAGGGAGCCCATTCTACTCTATTATTTAACTAATTCCACTTTCACTGGCCCTACTCCTGTTTAAATATTTCTAGCTGGTGAAGAGGAGGGGAAGTATTTGATTAAAAACCAGATATTCTAATTTTCTTTACAAAAGATTTGATTTAAAAAGTTAAAATTTTTACCCTCATTGTACACTGAAAATTCAGAAGAGATTGCCAAGAATTAAAGCAGGCATTACTAATGGAAGACAATCTTTGTATAATGTAAATGTAGTGGGGACTATGTTAAACAGTTTTTGTAAATAAGGAACAAAAATGATCATTCATCATGAAAAAAAAAATATTATTCACACAATAGGGCTATTATCTTTAATTTGCCTTGAGCCTAATTTAATGCTAATTTAGTTAATGGGATAACAGACACTGCAGTCAAAATTCATTGTTCGCAAAAATATAAGTTGTATAGCATTAGTCACACAAGAGAAGTTGGTATATAATAACCGTAATAATTAAGCACTAAATTGAAATTTGACCTTTGCTTTCCACTCAATGTTTCGTTTTTTTTACTTTGCCCTTTGAGTCATGGTACTTTTTGAACCTTACTTCTCCGCACTAGCTTTTCTTTTTCATTTGTCATTTTCCTGCCATGTTTTTTTTTTTTTTACTTGTTTCCCCATTGTTTTCTCATTTTCTTCCTCTTTTAATCTTCATGGAATTTGGAGTTTGTCAATTTTCATCTTTATCCTTTATACAAACCACTTGTATTATTGTTATTATCTTTCAGTATTTTTTAATTCTTTTTCCTTTTTTTTTTTTTTTTTTTTTCCATCTCTTTCTATTCTTTCATTTCAAACATTTCGGATAATCTCCATCCACCCTCCATATTTTTTATAATCTCAATTTTACATCATACATTCTCTTATTCTGGTATTTTTCCTATGCTGTGTTTCTGATTTAATGTCAACAAAAATATTTTGATTGCATCAATTCTCTACATGCTTACTTCTACTCTGTTCCCCTTTCTGTCTGTCCTTTTCTTCTCTGTTCCCCTTTCTGTCTGTCCTTTTCTTCTCTGTTCCCCTTTCTGTCTGTCCTTTTCTTCTCTGTTCACCTTTCTGTCTGTCCTTTTCTTCTCTGTTCCCCTTTCTGTCTGTCCCTTTCTTCTCTGTTCCCTTTTCTGTCTGTCCCTTTCTTCTCTGTTCCCCTTTCTGTCTGTCCCTTTCTTCACTGTTCCCCCTTCTGTCTGTCCCTTTCTTCACTGTTCCCCCTTCTGTCTGTCCCTTTCTTCACTGTTCCCCCTTCTGTCTGTCCGTTTCTTCACTGTTCCCCCTTCTGTCTGTCCGTTTCTTCTCTGTTCCCCCTTCTGTCTGTCCGTTTCTTCTCTGTTCCCCCTTCTGTCTGTCCGTTTCTTCTCTGTTCCCCCTTCTGTCTGTCCGTTTCTTCTCTGTCTGTCCGTTTCTTCTCTGTCTGTCCGTTTCTTCTCTGTCTGTCCGTTTCTTCTCTGTCTGTCCGTTTCTTCTCTGTCCGTTTCTTCTCTGTCTGTCCGTTTCTTCTCTGTCTGTCCTTTTCTTCTCTGTCTTCATTTCCATTTGTTTAGTCTGCAATCCCCTTTATTTTTCTTTTCATTCTCTGTTATCACTTTCACTAATTTGTCTTTTCTTTCTTTGTTACTACTCCACTCGTATTGTCATCTCAGAGAAAATAAATAGAGGGAGTAAGAGAAAAAGAATTTCACTGTCACCCTCTCTGTTTGTCTTCCCCTCTTCCCTTTCTATGCCACCCCTCCATTTGTCTCCTCCACGACCACCAGCTCACTGTTGGTTTTCTTCTCCTCCTCTGTCGTTGTCATCATCATCCACTTCCCTTCTGCCATCTGTTCTTTCTTTTTGCCTCCTCTTTCAACTTCTTAGATTCTCTTATTCTACTCTTTTAATTTTTTTAATCCTTATCTTTTTCTTTTTCTTTTTTTTATCCATATTTCTTTTATTCTTTTCCTTTTCTTCTTACTTTCTTCTTCTCACTCTTGTAGACATCTCTTTTCTATCTAATCACTACTCATGAGCTCCTCATGTTCCCCAATCATTTGTCACTTTTAATTTTTTCTTTTTTCTAAAATCCTGCCCATTACTTACCATTTTCTTACAATTTCTGTCTTCCTTCAAACTTTTCTCTCTTCCTTCCTTTTTAGTTTGAATTCTTGTAGTCTGCCCTAGATTTAGTTTTGCCCTACAAAATAGGAAAAAGCTCATTTTAGTTTTTTTAAGTAATCTACATTTTTTTAGTGCTAAACATATGATATAGATAGATTTGTTTCCTTTTTTTTTTTTTTTTTGCTTCATGTTAGCATTCTTTGAGAATTTATAATATAGAAAAACAATTTTATAATAAACTTGACATAAAAGAATGGTTAGTGAGCATGTCTAGCAGTCCATTAATATTTTATAATTAGTTCAGTTTTCACTGGGTATCAAAACTTATAGCTGTGAAATAATTGAATATGAAGCATAACGAAGGAAGAGGAAGTGGGTGTGGCATCTTATATACATAATTTGCTATATTTGTAGAGGAAGAGTGCTCACTATAGAAGTTAGTGTTATGAAGATTGCATTGAAGTATGAAAATTTTATGATAGTGTGAACATAAGTATCAACACTGCATAGTAGCTGTCAGTTTCATGCCTCAACACACTCTTCCTCTATAAATTTCATAAATAAACACATGAGTGTTAATTCTTACCCTTTTCTACCATATATGTATATATATATAATTACTAATTTGTATGTATGTGTGTGTGTGTGTGTGAACATTATATATATATATATATATATATATATATATATATAGTGTATTTAGGCAACAGTTTCTCTGTTCAAGTTTGATGAAAAAATGGCAGACAAGGTTAAGTTTTTTAATTTTTCATGTAACCTTGTAATTTTTTCTTTTCAGTACATAAATTATATAAAAATTGTTTGAATGTTTTTATCCAAGTGTTTTCAGCTATACTTTCAATATTATCAAAAATTAAATTTTTCAAATTTTTAACCGAATATAAAGCTAGTTTTATGTATATATCTAGAGTTATAGGAATGTTTTATTTTCAAAACCTGATCAGAACATTGTGGGCAATGGGTATGTTCAAATTTGATATTATTGAGTGGTGGCTTCATCTTTGTTAACAAAGCTTCCATTATTTTTATCCTTTTTTGCATGTGGATGATGCTAATATAGTTGTATTATTGATGAGTATGTGATGGATAGTTTAGAGCAGCAGTCGTCAACCCCTGGCCTATGGGCCACATCCGACCCTCGAGTGAATCTTGTGAGCAATGGGCATGTTCATAGTTGATATTATTGGAGTGGTGGCTTCATCTTTGTTAACAAAGCTTCCATTATTTTTATCCTTTTTTGCATGTGGATGATGCTAATATAGTTGTATTATTTATGAGTATGTGATGGATAGTTTAGAGCAGTTGTCGTCAACTCCTGGCCTATGGCCACATCCGACCCTCGAGTGAATCTTGTGAGCAATGGGCATGTTCATAGTTGATATTATTGAGTGGTGGCTTCATCTTTGTTAACAAAGCTTCCATTATTTTTATCCTTTTTTGCATGTGGATGATGCTAATATAGTTGTATTATTGATGAGTATGTGATGGATAGTTTTAGGAGCAGTTGTCGTCAACTCCTGGCCTATGGGCCACATCCGACCCTCGAGTGAATCTTGTGAGCAATGGGCATGTTCATAGTTGATATTATTGAGTGGTGGCTTCATCTTTGTTAACAAAGCTCTCATTATTTTTATCCTTTTTTGCATGTGGATGATGCTAATATAGTTGTATTATTGATGTATGTGATGGATAGTTTAGAGCAGTTGTCGTCAACTCCTGGCCTATGGGCCACATCCGACCCTCGAGTGAATCTTGTGAGCAATGGGCATGTTCATAGTTGATATTATTGAGTGGTGGCTTCATCTTTGTTAACAAAGCTTCCATTATTTTTATCCTTTTTTGCATGTGGATGATGCTAATATAGTTGTATTATTGATGAGTATGTGATGCATAGCGTTTAGAGCAGTTGTCGTCAACTCCTGGCCTATGGGCCACATCCGACCTCGAGTGAATCTTGTGAGCAATGGGCATGTTCATAGTTGATATTATTGAGTGGTGGCTTCATCTTTGTTAACAAAGCTTCCATTATTTTTATCCTTTTTGCATGTGGATGATGCTAATATAGTTGTATTATTGATGAGTATGTGATGGATAGTTTAGAGCAGCAGTCGTCAACCCCTGGCCTATGGGCCACATCCGACCCTCGAGTGAATCTTGTGAGCAATGGGCATGTTCATAGCTGATATTATTGAGTGGTGGCTTCATCTTTGTTAACAAAGCTTCCATTATTTTTATCCTTTTTTGCATGTGGATGATGCTAATATAGTTGTATTATTTATGAGTATGTGATGGATAGTTTAGAGCAGTTGTCGTCAACTCCTGGCCTATGGGCCACATCCGACCCTCGAGTGAATCTTGTGAGCAATGGGCATGTTCATAGTTGATATTATTGAGTGGTGGCTTCATCTTTGTTAACAAAGCTTCCATTATTTTTATCCTTTTTTGCATGTGGATGATGCTAATATAGTTGTATTATTGATGAGTATGTGATGGATAGCTTAGAGCAGCTGTCGTCAACCCCTGGCCTATGGCCACATCCGACCTCGAGTGAATCTTGTGAGCAATGGGCATGTTCATAGTTGATATTGTTGAGTGGTGGCTTCATCTTTGTTAACAAAGCTTCCATTATTTTTATCCTTTTTTGCATGTGGATGATGCTAATATAGTTGTATTATTGATGAGTATGTGATGGATAGTTTAGAGCAGTTGTCGTCAACTCCTGGCCTATGGGCCACATCCGACCCTCGAGCGAATCTTGTGAGCAATGGGCATGTTCATAGTTGATATTATTGAGTGGTGGCTTCATCTTTGTTAACAAAGCTTCCATTATTTTTATCCTTTTTTGCATGTGGATGATGCTAATATAGTTGTATTATTGATGAGTATGTGATGGATAGTTTAGAGCAGTTGTCGTCAACTCCTGGCCTATGGGCCACATCCGACCCTCGAGTGAATCTTGTGAGCAATGGGCATGTTCATAGTTGATATTATTGAGTGGTGGCTTCATCTTTGTTAACAAAGCTTCCATTATTTTTATCCTTTTTTGCATGTGGATGATGCTAATATAGTTGTATTATTGATGAGTATGTGATGGATAGTTTAGAGCAGTTGTCGTCAACTCCTGGCCTATGGGCCACATCCGACCCTCGAGTGAATCTTGTGAGCAATGGGCATGTTCATAGTTGATATTATTGAGTGGTGGCTTCATCTTTGTTAACAAAGCTTCCATTATTTTTATCCTTTTTTGCATGTGGATGATGCTAATATAGTTGTATTATTGATGAGTATGTGATGGATAGTTTAGAGCAGTTGTCGTCAACTCCTGGCCTATGGGCCACATCCGACCCTCGAGTGAATCTTGTGAGCAATGGGCATGTTCATAGTTGATATTATTGAGTGGTGGCTTCATCTTTGTTAACAAAGCTTCCATTATTTTTATCCTTTTTTGCATGTGGATGATGCTAATATAGTTGTATTATTGATGAGTATGTGATGGATAGTTTAGAGCAGTTGTCGTCAACTCCTGGCCTATGGGCCACATCCGACCCTCGAGTGAATCTTGTGAGCAATGGGCATGTTCATAGTTGATATTATTGAGTGGTGGCTTCATCTTTGTTAACAAAGCTTCCATTATTTTTATCCTTTTTTGCATGTGGATGATGCTAATATAGTTGTATTATTGATGAGTATGTGATGGATAGTTTAGAGCAGTTGTCGTCAACTCCTGGCCTATGGGCCACATCCGACCCTCGAGTGAATCTTGTGAGCAATGGGCATGTTCATAGTTGATATTATTGAGTGGTGGCTTCATCTTTGTTAACAAAGCTGCCATTATTTTTATCCTTTTTTGCATGTGGATGATGCTAATATAGTTGTATTATTGATGAGTATGTGATGGATAGTTTAGAGCAGCGGTCGTCAACCCCTGGCCTATGGGCCACATCCGACCCTCGAGTGAATCTTGTGAGCAATGGGCATGTTCATAGTTGATATTATTGAGTGGTGGCTTCATTTTTGTTAACAAAGCTTCCATTATTTTTATCCTTTTTTGCATGTGGATGATGCTAATATAGTTGTATTATTGATGAGTATGTGATGGATAGTTTAGAGCAGCGGTCGTCAACTCCTGGCCTATGGGCCACATCCGACCCTCGAGTGAATCTTGTGAGCAATGGGCATGTTCATAGTTGATATTATTGAGTGGTGGCTTCATCTTTGTTAACAAAGCTTCCATTATTTTTATCCTTTTTTGCATGTGGATGATGCTAATATAGTTGTATTATTGATGAGTATGTGATGGATAGTTTAGAGCAGCGGTCGTCAACTCCTGGCCTATGGGCCACATCCGACCCTCGAGTGAATCTTGTGAGCAATGGGCATGTTCATAGTTGATATTATTGAGTGGTGGCTTCATCTTTGTTAACAAAGCTTCCATTATTTTTATCCTTTTTTGCATGTGGATGATGCTAATATAGTTGTATTATTGATGAGTATGTGATGGATAGTTTAGAGCAGTTGTCGTCAACTCCTGGCCTATGGGCCACATCCGACCCTCGAGTGAATCTTGTGAGCAATGGGCATGTTCATAGTTGATATTATTGAGTGGTGGCTTCATCTTTGTTAACAAAGCTTCCATTATTTTTATCCTTTTTTGCATGTGGATGATGCTAATATAGTTGTATTATTGATGAGTATGTGATGGATAGTTTAGAGCAGTTGTCGTCAACTCCTGGCCTATGGGCCACATCCGACCCTCGAGTGAATCTTGTGAGCAATGGGCATGTTCATAGTTGATATTATTGAGTGGTGGCTTCATCTTTGTTAACAAAGCTGCCATTATTTTTATCCTTTTTTGCATGTGGATGATGCTAATATAGTTGTATTATTGATGAGTATGTGATGGATAGTTTAGAGCAGCGGTCGTCAACTCCTGGCCTATGGGCCACATCCGACCCTCGAGTGAATCTTGTGAGCAATGGGCATGTTCATAGTTGATATTATTGAGTGGTGGCTTCATCTTTGTTAACAAAGCTTCCATTATTTTTATCCTTTTTTGCATGTGGATGATGCTAATATAGTTGTATTATTGATGAGTATGTGATGGATAGTTTAGAGCAGTTGTCGTCAACTCCTGGCCTATGGGCCACATCCGACCCTCGAGTGAATCTTGTGAGCAATGGGCATGTTCATAGTTGATATTATTGAGTGGTGGCTTCATCTTTGTTAACAAAGCTTCCATTATTTTTATCCTTTTTTGCATGTGGATGATGCTAATATAGTTGTATTATTGATGAGTATGTGATGGATAGTTTAGAGCAGTTGTCGTCAACTCCTGGCCTATGGGCCACATCCGACCCTCGAGTGAATCTTGTGAGCAATGGGCATGTTCATAGTTGATATTATTGAGTGGTGGCTTCATCTTTGTTAACAAAGCTTCCATTATTTTTATCCTTTTTTGCATGTGGATGATGCTAATATAGTTGTATTATTGATGAGTATGTGATGGATAGTTTAGAGCAGTTGGTCGTCAACTCCTGGCCTATGGTTTAGAGAGATGTAACAAATGAGGTCAAATAAATCTGTGATCACAGAATGTAATAAATCTTCTTGTAAAGAGGTCCTATAAATTTGGATTGCTCAAGGACTGTGTGCCATGCCCCTTCAAGACATAGGCAATCATGGCTTTCTGTCTCCCTGTTCCTGGTGGCTTTTAGCACACTTTCTCCTGTTACCCCACCCAAACCCCACTCTGCCATCCACCTGCTAAGGTCCTTCAAATATGTTATCTGCTGCTTTCCCCTGTCTCTATTTTCTTTTTATCTGACCTGTGAGTATCAGATTTTCTAAGCCCTTCTTCCTCATTACATGTCCCAAGAACTTCAGCTGTCTCTTTCCGATGCTCAGTATTAATTTCTGAACACAGTTCTCTAAAGAGTATGTAAATTCATAAAAAATATTGTTCACTGTAATTTATTGATATTGCAGGTGAATTATTATTTTTAACAATGAGGTTAGCTGTTGTAAACTTTTGTAATATATAATTTAATTTTCTTGTTTGTCAACTAGAGTTGAGTATTTTTAAAATATATCTAAGTGAAGATTCATATTGCTTATATATAAATTCTGAAGTCAGCCAATTCCACTATCTTGGTTCTGACGTTTTAGTATCTTCAGGCATTTTATATGAACTGTCCATTCAATGCTTTTTCAAATGCATTTTAGAATGCATAACTGGAAGTTTAAAATAACGGAGACGCTGGTCAAGAATTATAAACATTTTCCTCTGGGTTTGTATGATCCTAAAATATATTTTCTGTAATGTTTACATCTGGACATGACTTTGGACCTTTTATTTAACGATTTTTCTTATTCTGAAAATGACTCTGTAGCTAACTTCTGTGACTAATATTTAAAAGCCGTACATTATATATGTATTGAGCACTTTTTAATTATAACTGTATAGTAATTTAATTTGATTCTGACCAATAATTGGTTAATTATTGTTATTGTTATATTGGTTATGTAAATAAATAATTTTATTTACATTGAGCACTCTGGCTGGATCAGGTTTAATATTTAATTTTTAACAATTAACATTAATAAGATCTCCTTTTGGATTTTAGCATGAAACCGCTTCCATTTGGATTATATCTCTCTCTCTCTCTCTATATATATATATATATATATATATATATATATATATATATATATATATATATATATATATATATATATATATATATATATATATAAATATATAAATATATATATATATATATATATATATATATATACATGGTACTCTGCAAAAGTATTAGGACAAGAACTATTTTATCCTTTATGAAGCATCAAAATAAAGTCTAACACTTTTGCACACTACCGGTAGTGTGCAAAAGTATTAGGACAGGGGTGATTTTCCTAAAAACCTCACTGAAATTCAAATACAGGGTGAAAAGCCAAGTAAATTGCTAATAACTGTTGATTATTTAAAACTAGGTGTAAAAGAAATGTATTAAAAAGAAGTTATATTTAATTTTTCCTATTTTCTATTAAACAAATTCTTTTGAAATTACTCATTATTCTATTATCCTTGGATATGACTGATTTTTTTCTTATTCCCCCATCTCAAATTGATAAATCTAATGTTATTTCGCAAGGCACACTTTGGAAAAAAATACAAGCTGCTTGGCAGGAGATACCATTAGACACATTGAAGAAGCTTATGAAGGCTGTGATCAAAGCAAAAGGCTATTATGCTAAATATTAAATTTATTTTGTAACTAGTATTTTTTTCTTGTTAAAGCATTTGTTGAGTAAATCAAATAAAATTACTTTGTTTATTTTCTGACAATATACCTCATAAAAAATAAAATAGTTCTTGTCCTAATACTTTTGCACAGTACTATATATATATATATATATATATATATATATATATATAATGTCCAGTCCATAAATGATGAGGATAATCCAACAAGATTAACTTAATATAAAATATTAAGTGTTATATTTATATAGATTGCTCAATAGATGTTATCCAGAGCGATATGATATTTATAAAGGAAAACTCAACACGTTATTTAAATTGGTTATAAATTATAATTCATTTCAATGAGCTTAATTAGTTCATTTCATCAGACCACACAATATTCCTTCCATTTGGTACAAAATATTTTGCCTGAATAAGCATGTTCTTTAACTTAAGAGAAGGATAAAAAATATAAAAATAAAAAGTAGGAATAGAGAAAAAGGAAAAGAGGGTCAGGACTTAGGCAATGGTGTCAGATCGGCTGGGAGTGTTCAGACAAGTTGTGAAGAGGTTGACCTCTGAAGAAACTTCTAATTCCATGGATATGTGTGTATGTGTGACCCCATAAACTAACCCACCCATTTACACTAACTTATATCCATATATACATATACATACATTCCCACATATACTTACAAATGTGACTTTGTTTATGCTTATACTTACTTACTGACCTACACTTTTCTCTTTTCCTTCTTCTTATTTTTATTTTTATATTTTTTTTCCTTCTTTTATGTTAAAGAAAATGCTTATTCCAGCAAAATTTTTTTTTGTACCAAATGGAAAGAATATTGTGTGGTCTGATGAAATGAGCTAATTAAGCTCATTGAAATGAATTATAATTTATAACCAAACTTAAATGATGTGTTGAGTTTTCCTTATATATATATATATATATATATATATATATATATATATATATGGTAGTTTAGACTTGCTCTTTTCCCTCCTGTTGATTTGCCACATCAAATAATTTTACAGTTGTTTTTTACCAGAATAAATTTTTCCTAGATTCAGTAACTTCCTGAATCTTAGTGGCTATGTCCCCATGCTTGATGTGAAATGATTAAAAAAACAAAAAAATTATGAGACCAGTTTGATTTTTGTAAATATTTCATAAAGCAATAGCCTGACATTGATTAGCTTAAAAGTTGTTTTTTTCATTTGATACTGTCTGAACTTGACTTAATTTTTTATTTAGAACTGATTTTTTTTTTTTTTTTTCAGTTTTGTAATTATTTGAACTCTTCCTAGTAAACCCCTCCTTTTTTTTGTTTGTTTTGTAGTATTCATAAAATTAGTTAAGATATTTTTTTCCTCACTGTGAGAGAACCTGATGTTCTGGTTGGGTTTCCTTTATTTACTTTTGGTTAACTTCCTTCATCACAGATTATATTCAGAGAAAGCAGATGGACATATCTTTCTGCTACTTGACTGTCATATTAGCTTAAAGAGGTGACTCACATAATGTTTCAATGCTTAAGATTTCTTATTCAGCTTGTTAACAGAACACCAGCGAGGAGTTGTATATACTAGAAACCTCATCATCTCATGGCAAAAACAACTTTTTCTGTTAGCTGCGTGTGTGCACACACATTAAATCTATTGTCAGACACAGCCAGGAATAACTGAAGAACCATTCTTTTGCTCTTTGACAATTGTTTGACAAAAGGGCAATATCTAGTTAATGGGTTTAAAGAAAATTGATTAAAAATATATATATATATATATATATATATATATATATATATATATAGGAAAGAATATTAATAAAAAGTTTTGAATTTAAAAAATGTACTTTTTTTTAACAGTATTTGTTTATTTTTATTATATTTTATATTTCAGACCGTCCTCGGTCCTTCATCAGAAACAAGTGATTTTTAAATTTGAATTAGAAACGTATTTCACGATAGCGTCCGAATATTTTTTGTTTATATCACGTGGTGTGTTTGTTCACAACATGCAGCACGTCCGTAGAGAAAGTCTGTTTGTTTTAGATAAAAATTTCTTGGAATATCTGACAAAAGTTTTTACCTATTGAAATATTTGTAAAGATTCAACACACCTAAGTCCCTATTTAACCCTAGCTTGTGTGTATATATATATATATATATATATTTATTTATTTATTAAGGTACCTTCTTGTAGTATGCCCATTGTTGATTCCAATGTAAGTGGGAATGACTGCAAAAATGTCCCCCTTTCCAAATTTATAAACCAAACACACAGATGCATACTGGGATTTTTCCTAGCCAATAAGATAGGCTACTTCTTGATCTCATCAGATTAAGTTGTTCTTTCTTGCCTTAAAGTCAGAACTCTGTTATCACTTGTCTGTATCTCGTTTTGTGTATTAACACTGTTCTTAGTTTGTCAATTTTTTTGTCTTATTACAGTTACTTTGCCTTATTACTGTTAATTATTAACCTTGTATATATTGTTTGCTTGATATTATTTTTGCCCTGTTCTTTTCTTTATTCTTTATTGCAAACTTTGTCAGTTCTGTTTGTTGAGCATTTTCACCAATTGCGTTTAACTGTGGCCAATTACTTTCCACCCACTTAATACAGAATATGACATAAGGTAAGGTTCATAGATGCTGTAAGCTTGGATGTGTAGGGGTAGTTAAGTTTTGTTGTGCAGCTGGTGCAAATGGATAATGGCTTGGGATTGGAAATCAGAGAGCTATGTTCCAATTCCAGTTGGTTTCATTATCCTTGAGAAATGTATGATTCCATCTCTTCTCCCCTCAGTGATAGGTTAATTAGTAGGACTTGTATCAATAAATTATTTTCTCCAAAAAATTACTACAATTTGAAAATATTTTCTGGCTTTAAATAATTGGCAAAAGGTTAATGAGCCATTAAAAAAAAAAACAACAAAAAAAAATGGTCAATCCTTGACTTCTAGGCTTGAGATTTGAGAGGAATTAGTAAGAGAAAATTTTGGAGTTCTTCTTTGTGGAGAAGTTTTTAATAAAATTGTCTTTTAGGCCATTACTACAATATATTCCTGCATTTTGTGGCCTTGTCAGATTAGACTCGACTTTGTAAATGTCAATAAAATAGAAACATTGTGTTGATAAAAAAAGATATTTTGAAAATGTCATTTTTGCAATATAATTTTACACTTTGTCGCCTTCAGAGTTTAAATGTTTTTTACTGGAAATGCCTTATTTGCTGCACAGTATGAAGAAGACTAGATGATTGACGACACAAAAGAGCTTCAAAAATAGGAAAAGGAATGAAATTTATTAAAGAATTAAAAGAAAAGTTTTATTAAAGAAAATTAAAACAAAAGGAAAAAACTGAATCAATAGTGACTTAGAAAAGCACGAGTCACAATTATTGTCTGTTCAGACCTAGATGTGAGTTTTCATATTGATTTTCAATATGATTTTCATATTGATTTTCAATATAACTGTTATTATAAAAAAAAAATCTATCCATTTATTTATTTTTTTCATTAATTCTAAAAATTCTGAAAAAAAGATCAAAGTATTTTTATATAAGGAATTGTAAAAATCTGATTCTCTGGTATGGCTTAAACAAGTATCTATTTTTTTCCAATTTAACATTTAATGAATATCCTTCTGATGTCAGTTAAAACTGGCACTTTTTTTTCTGTACACCTAAACTATAATTATAAGCTAGAATTTTAAGTGAAAATTTAACTGAAATATAATGAAAAATTTGCAAGTTCTCATTTGAAATCAAGAAAATATTAACTTGAAGGAAGTAGCTGCCGGCAGAGCTTTGTTAACATAATTTTTGACTGTCATCTTCCTCAAAGACTAACTGTTACATCATTTCTATTTATTCTTCTTGCTATTTAAGCAAATTTCAAGTTGGAGATACCAAAATCAAACAAGTACAAAAATTTAAATAACTGGTAAGTATTTTAACAGAGGACAGAAAGTGCAACACTGAAACGGAAAGACATATTGGGATAATGAAAATGCCTTGCAAAAGTTAAACAGAATACTAAGAAATTGAAAAACTTGGTTAAAAACAGGGGATGTGGTATAAAAAAGAAAAGATGAATGATGATGGGGTGGGGCAAAGTGTGCAGTGCCATGCTTGCTGGCAAAACAGCTGTTTTTCTTTTTCTTTTTTTTTTCTTTGGTCACCTCAAAGAAATGGATTTCAGGTTTCCTTACTCAGGGCAGTTATGAAACAGACACCAACTAAGCCACTTCTCCTTCCTCTTTGTCAGTCTGACTGTTAGTCCGACACACACACCACGCAATCCACTGAAAAAAATCTGCTCTACCCAGCAGCGCTGGCACTCACTTTTTATACCATTCCAAGACAGCTGAAATTTGCATGTGGGCAAATATCGTCTCGTTTTGGACGAGATGGGTATGCATAAATTGTGTTTTCAATAGCGGCCATCTTTCTTTTTTGTTAATATCTTGCAGGCAAGACATGTTCGCGCTCGTTTTCAATTCCGAGGTAAATTGTGTGTTTCGTTACAAGGGAAAAGAGTACTAAACTTATGTGATGTCTGTCCTCTTATATTCCAGTTGAATTTTTTGCATTCTCTTACACACAAATACCCTTAGGAAAGGTATTAATATATCTCTTTTTTTCTCCTGCTATGACTTAAATAGCAGGACAGATTGGGTTTTGTAGCCTTGGTTGACAACCAGTCTGCCACAAAAAGAAATGACAGTCTACTGCAGGAAAATCGTCTGTCTAGTCAGTCATGGATCAAGACATATGATTTCCAAAGCATGCATCACATATGGCACTTAACTGACTGATATGAAATGCTAGAGAATCTTACATAAATCTAAACTTATTTATAAATGGAACTTTGTTATCGATACCAGGAAATGGAGGGAATGGATTAATACCTTTCCCAAGGGTACCAGTGCTTAAGTGAATGCAGGGTATTCAACTGGAATTCAAACTCTGCTCACAGAGTTCTCTTTCTGAGCCAATATCCACTGCAACACAACACATATCCGTCACTAAACGCTTACAGCACCTGGTATTCCCAAGTGGTCACCCATCTAAGTACTGACCAGGCTCAATGTTGCTTAACTTCGGTGATCGAGCGAGAACCGGTGTATTCAACGTGATATCGCCGTTAGCCAGAAAAAAATGGCAACCTACTCTGGGAAAATAATTTTTCTAGTTAATGTTAGTGTCCGTTACCTATAGACTTTGAAACAGCTGAACCGGTTTTCTTAAAAATTTACACAGTTGTACTATAAGCGTCTGCGAGTGTTCTTAGCTAGGTTTTGTGTCGAGGTACCCCTGATAAATATCGAGAATCGAAAAAATCTGGTTATAGAAGGAGTGGTCTGATTTTAATGAAATTTGATACACTCATAGACAAAGACATAAGAAATGATATTCAGAAGTTTCAAGGTTGCAGTTCTTACAATAGTGCAGTTCTTACAATAGTGCAGAAAATTTGATATCGATACCAGGAAATCAAAATTTGATTCATTTTTCTTTTAGTCTATGGTTTCGCTTTAACAGGAAACAACTATTGCTTTTTAGTCTTTCGTGCCAATGTCCAAAGAGTCTGAGCTCCAGGACCATGGATTAGTTTAAAAGCTTTTATTACACCTGAGCAATGCCAGGTGATACTGCTAGTTGTAGATGAAGAAAAGACTTGAGGCAACAGAAATATGGTTCTACAGAAGAATGCTGAGAATATGAGCAATAAAAATATTTCAAACAAATAGAAACAAAAAGGATACTTATACTTTATATCAGTGAGAGTTGAAATTTTTAGGGCAAATAAATTAAGAGCTTGGAAATTTTGATACTCTGAGGGAGATTGAGCTTAAATAAATGAATTGGAAGTAACTGATGTTTTTCTCTATATAAATTATGAAGTCAAAAAGTTTACATGTGATGGATTTCATTATGATACTCTATCACTAAATAATCGAAAACCTCAAATCCAAGAGTTAAGAGAAGATTCAGTGGATCGGTAAAGAATGGGGTAAGTGAAAGAGCTAGAGGAAAAGGCCTAAATAATGAGCACGTGGAAAGAATACAAATAAGAGATAGACCGACTGACTGACTAGTCATAGAAATAACCAGATGATAAAAACACCAGAAGTGTGAATTTTCTGTATACTGTAGTATTTCAAGTAACTTCTTAATGTGCCATTTCTCTTCATGATGTTGGTGATCATGGTCCTCCACATCTCCCTTATCTCTTGTTGCTCCCTAAACTACTTTTGCTTTTCCTTAAAGATGTGAATGCTGATATTCATCAAAAATTGTTTGTCCTAAGATGCCAGTCGTTCCAGACTTTGTTTCTCTTTTCATTCCAGTTTTTTTGTTATTTTCTCTTCTTTATCTTTCTGAACAAACACCTGGCTTACACTCTTGCTCTATGAATGCTTTCAGAAACATTGAACAAATTGAAGTAGATGCATGGCTGAAATCAACTGACTTAATCCAACTGCTTATCACTTTATCACTAAGCAAGCCAGTGTTTGTACTCAGAACTCATTTCATTCTTAACAATCAGTACTGTGAATCTTTTCTTTGCTGGATGAAATGTTTACTTGTAGATGCAGACATTCAGTAAAAGTCAGAAAATAACATAATTTGTTATGCTGACATTATTAATGTGGGTTTACTATAAGCGTCTGCGAGTGTTCTGGGTTGTGGGGCAATAGATATCAACTCCGAACAAGAAATTGGAGAGCTGAGTTTGAATTCCTGTTGAATTTGTTGCATTCACTTATGCACAAATATCTTTAGGAAAGATATTAATCCATCTCTTCTCTCTCCTGCTATTGATTAAATAGCAGGACCGATTGAGTTCTATGGCTTTGGTTGGGAACCAGTCAACTGCAGAAGAAAATGGTTGTTGGTTGGTTGGTTGTTTTGTTTTTATGGCATATCAACCTCAGCGGATCATTTATTGCCAACTAAATTTTATTTATTTATTGCTGGTAATACCTTTTTTCTTTCAACAATTTATTGTTTTTTTTTTATATAAGTTTTGTGTCTAGTAAGACATTTCTTTTCGCGAATCAAGATTCATTGGGATTTGTTTTTAAGGGCAGGGTCCTACCCTGTTATTTAACCCATAACTGGAGGGAAGGAATGGATTAATACCTTTCCCAAGGGTAGCAGTACTTAAGTGAATGCAGGGTATTCAACCGGAATTCAAACTCTGCTCACCGAGTTCTCTTTCTGAGCCAATATCCACTGCAACACAACGCATATCCGTCACTAAACGCTTACAGCACCTGGTATTCCCAAGTGGTCACCCATCTAAGTACTGACCAGGCTCAATGTTGCTTAACTTCGGTGATTGAGCGAGAACCGGTGTATTCAACGTGATATCGCCGTTAGCCAGAAAAAAATGGCAACCTACTCTGGGAAAATAATTTTTCTAGTTAACCATGGATTGAATGTGACCTGATCACCCAAGTGTGTATCATGTATGGTACTTAAATGACTTATCTTGTCAAGAGGATAAAGGGATTTGCATAGGTGCATACACAAAGTAAAGAAGCATTGATGACTCTCTTGTCAATGGCAAGTGAACTTTGATGGCTATGTTCAACTGGGGGATATGGGGATAAATAAATAATACTACTACTGTGATTAAACATTTCTATCAACATTCTTCGATGGAATATTTAGTGTTACTGTTGGCTGAAGTTTATAACACTTAGTCTTTTTATTTTTTTTTAATTAATTCATTTCAAGCAAGGTGGTAATGCCACCAAGATACTATGGGCTACTTGGAGTGAAATAGAATAAAAAAAAATTTAAAAGGAACTGGAAACCCAACCCTAAACTAAAGACACAAGAGATAAACCCCTGTTCAGTAGACTAGGGAAAAATGTGATCCAGATGATCAAATCTACTGTTTTTACTCTAGTGTTGAGAGAATTTTCTTTACTAACCTTTTGTTTAAAGCAATGTTGAAAGTCTACCTCTTGATTATGTTGTTATTTTCCCTTCTAATTACATGTGCTGTCAGTTTTAGTTGTTGTGGTTGTTGGAAGTCAAGTGATGCTTTTGTTAATTTAAAGACAAAAGTTTATATTATTTACATTATTCAGACTATTTTCCTAACCTTAGTTGCTATTTGTATGCCATTTTCGGCCTTCTTCAGGTGCTAGGAATTTCAAACTGAACTCTTTATTACGATCACTGGGGTATATCCTTCTTATTTCTTGTGTGAAGCCTCTTTTGGTAGTCATGGCCCAGTGGACATAGACGTTGGTTAGTTCCAATGACTTGACCCAAAGAGTCAGGAGTTCAATACCAGGCTACAGCAGTGGTAAACAGTTAACTTAGAGAGTTGGGTTAGAGGGAGATAATTCATGACTACCAAGAGCGGCTTTGCACAAATAATGAGAATGATATAGCCCAGTGATTGTAATAAAGGGTTATGCTCAAAATTCATAGCATTTGAAAAAGGCCATAGCATACAATGGCCAAAACATTGTACAAATGGCAACCAAGATGAGGATAATGGCCCAAATAATGTAAAAAGTGTGAATACTACCTCATTTCAGAAATATAGACAGATACAAAAGTTTACACGTCATTGTTTTTATTATGATACTCTGTCACTAAATCATTCTTAACCTCAGATATGAGTGTTAAGACAAATAAATTGGGTGGGGTGAGAAAGAATGTAGTAAGGGAAGGAGCGAGAGAAAAGAGATATTGAGCAGAAAGTGATGAGTGGGTGGAAAAAATAGTTTTCATGTGATATGGTTTTTATTTAATAAAATTCTTTACTTGCAATTTTCTAGTGCTAGTATATGTGATCACATGAAAGATTGTCTTTTAGACCCAGAGGAGTAAAACATTAACATATTTTTTTTTTTTTTTTATGGATTGTTACTTGTTAGTATCATGACAGACAGGAAATATGGCACAGAAATTCAAAGGTGCATTAGAATAATAAGATGCCTTCTGGAAAATATTCAAAGAAGCAGAAAAAACTTTTTTAGAAATGATGAAAAAAGTACTGAAAAACTATATGTCAGTCCTCCTTTACAGCTTCCTCACAGATGAAAAGAAGAAATTGAAGCAATTGTGATAAGTTTCTACAAAAGGATGCAGAGAAAATCATGGATGGAACATGTAAGTGACAAGGAAAATTGGAAACTAAAGCAACACTTAAAATCAAGATGAGACAGTTTAAATTTCTGGGACACATCATGGGTGAGGAAAGAAGGCTAGAAGAATTTAAAACTCATAAAATATTGAAAGCAAGGGAGCAGAAAGTAGTAGTAACATAACTGTGTAAATGGATGGCAAAACAGAGACTAGGAGGTATTGTGAAGGGGAAAATGCTGTTTAGAATTACGAAGGACCAGAACCTGTGGTGAGCCATGATAATCACATCCTGAAGAGATATGATACTTAAAAGAAGCAGCATGACATGTTAAGTTCTAAGTTAAAGAATGATTATTTTGAAAGCTGAAAAAATGTCTGCATTCTTTCTCAGAAAAACTAATAAAAAATGTTATTGGAAAATTTATCAAGCAATTTCTTTTGAATATTTTTCTAACTAGCATCATTCACACAGTCAATGCATTGCTTTGAAATAAATAAAAAAAGTATTTGAAGGCAATTTTACATTCACTCACCAAATCATTTGTCTTGGCATTTGTCTGTGTCTACAACTATTTTATGTAGATAGTAAAAATCCAGACGATTCATTTTTGAATATTCAAAAAGGTGCTTTGTTATCAATTTAGTGAACCTCTTTTTATCTATTTTTAGTCATTCATTTCTTTTGAGCAATTCTTATTTGGAAACCAAATTTTTCTTGTTTTTTTTTTGTGTGTGTGTGGGGGGTTCTTTCCTCTCTTTTTACCAAATTTCTTGCAAATATTACTATCTGTATGTGCATCCTGAAATATCATAAAATAAGATTTTTTTTTTTTCCAATGTTAATGAGTTTCAGTATACTTGATTGCATCTCTTCGACTCTTGATAGCAATTTTTACGCTACATTATTGGCTTATTTACTGTGACAAGTTTGACTTCCATTTTACTATTTTCAAATTAAACTATCCTGAGCTGTCCAAGCTCTAAATAGGTAGTAATAGTTTAACTGCTAAATACACTATAGATCAAAAGTTTGTAGCCACCTTCTGGATTTCAAATTGTAAGTTTCTTTGTTTCCTTTTACAAAATTAATTTTCTAGCTCACTTTGGGCAAGAAGGACTTTCTTTTTGTGAAGTTATTTATCATATATTTGATCTAACCCATTACTGTATAAACTTTCCTTAAAGTTTCTTTTTCCCTGATCTCCATTGCTGGTTAATGGCACTACTAGAGCTGGCAGTTGTCTTGTGTTTGCCTTCATTTTGTCAAGGTTTTCCATTATGATCTCAACTTTGGGAAAAGAAAGAAATTATTGGAAGTCAAAGACAGATTGTAGAGAGTAGGATGCATAATGAGTTGGGCCAAAAATTGTGCATGAACTTGAAGAATCTACTTACTATATTTTCTTGTGCATAATTTAAGAAATTTTGAACGTAAATTAAAGGTAAAAAAAGTGGGGGGTCATATTAGAACAAAAGTACAAATTTTCAAAAAAATTTACTCAAACTAAAAATCCTCTTAATTTTAAACAATAAAATAAAAAATATGCTCAGTTTATTCTTAAAAAATAGTTTGTTTATATAAAGTCTAACCTTCATTCTTAATGAAAGACAATATTTTCTTTATTTTCTTAGTTTATTAATATATAGAAATATAGTCATGTCAAAGTTAAGTGCCATACGTGAAACATGCTTGGGCGATCATGTCTCGAAAGAGACATAACTGACTGGGCAGAAGATTATCCCGCAGTAGGTTGCCATTGCTTTCTGCGGTAGATTGGTTGCCAGCCAATGCTATAGAACCCAATCTGTCCTGCTATTTAACCCATAACTGGAAGGAAGAGACGGATTAATACCTTTCCCAAGGGTATTTGCGCGTAAGTGAATGCAATGGATTCAACTGGAATTTGAACTTGGCTCCCCCGATTTCTCGTTCTGAGCTGATATCCACTGCACCGCAATGCACATAAATTAATTAACACCTTAAAAATGTACTACCATGTGTGCCGAGTTAGCACCTTTCTCTGGAAATAAGTTTTGAAATGTAAATTAGAAGACACATGCAATGACAAAACACCCTCTTCATTTCTATTGTTTAATGTGAAAAATTAAATATTTTAGGGAAATATCTGTACCAATATAGAGATTTTGATGGATAACATGGCGTAACTTAAAAAAAAAATTACTGTATTACAGGGTTGTATTATAGCCTATATATAAGGTATAATTTATTTTCTGATTTTAGTTTCAGAAATATGATTGTAATATACTCATCAATACAGTAATTATGAATATGATGGTACACAAGTTCACTCTGTGGTTTCTACTTGAATTTATTTACATTATACACAAACTATTCTCCTCATCTTTTGCTATCACAACATCTTTGCTGTTGTGTTCTCTGGTTTTCATCTGGTGCTTGTTGATTCAGGTAACCTGGGAATTACAAAACTGAAAAATTTTTTTTAATCCCTGGGTAGATTGTGCTGATTCTGCTACCCAGGTCTAGGGATATCTTGTTTAGTTCTTTTTTAGTACTGCTCAGTTATTGCTCATTGGTTTCCACTGAGTCTTACAGTGGCTCTTCACTATTGTTTGAGAAACCCCACAAGAGAGTCTGATCATGTATGTTTTATAATATTTTCATTGATTTGTTGTGAGAATTTGTGATAACTTGGTAACAAGTATCACAATATTCAAAGTGGGTTAATATATTTCAGGCTGACCATGTCCATGAGAATTATTAGTGTTTGTACAATTTTAAACATTGCTTGTACATGGTTTACTTTTGGTTGGATGGATGGTAAAGAATTTTCTCTCTTCTCTCTCTCTCTCTCTCTTTTTTTTTTTTTTTAAATTATTTTACTGGAAATAGCATATGACAAAATTAGTCCCAGGCCTGATATACAGATGGTGTCACTAATAAAAAAAAAAATCCATATTTTTATGTAGTACTAATCTTTAAATGGTACGTGACAAAATTTGGGTCCAATCAGATTATTAGTTTACAAATTACAGTTACTTAAGTGAAGCTACTGTTGCAAATTTTCAAAACAATGGGAAAATCTGAATTTATGGTGTTGATAAAGCATTGCTTTCTGATGGGGGGGAAAAATATTGTTCAAGCAAAGCAATGGCTTAATAAGTGTTATTTGAATTCTACTCTATTGGAAACAATGGTTAAGAGGTGGTATGCTGACTTTAAATGTGGTTGGACAGACACAAATGATGCTGAACGCTTAGGTTGCCCAAAAAATCCACAAACTCGTTTTGGGCAATCATAAACTGAAGTTGCATGAGATAGCAGAGGAGTTAAACATATCAGAAGGCAGTGTATTCACCATTTTGCATGAATATTTGTCAGTGAGAAAGTTGTTCAAAGTGGGTGCTGTATTTGCTCACACTCAATCTAAAAGAACAACATGTTGACGATTCAGAGCATTGTTTTCAACGGTTTCAATCCAACAAGGAGCTTTTGCATAAATATGTGACAATGGATGAAGCATGGATCTACCACTTTGCTCTGAAGTCAAATCGCCAGTCAGATGAGTGGACACCAGCAGGTGAAAGCCATCCAAAGAGACCAAAGATGCAAACATCAGCAGGCAAGGTTTTGGCCCCTGTATTTTGGGATGCACAAAGTATTTTATTCATTGATTACCTTGAGAAAGGAATAACCATCAATAGCAAATATTATATAGATGTTTAAAGGAAGAAATTGCCAAAAGATGGCCACAAATAAAGAAGATAAAATGATCTTCCACCAAGATAACGCACCGTGTCACAAGTCAATTTTAACAATGGCAAAACTACATGAATTGCACTTTGAATTGCTTTTGCATTTACCTTATTCTCCAGATCCGGCCTCCAGTAGCTACTGGCTCTTTGCATACCTCAAAAGAATGCTCTAGGGAAAGAGATTTGACTCCAATGAAGAAGTGATATTGGAAACTGAGGCATATTTTAAGGCCAAAGATAACTCTTTCTACCAAAAAAAGGCATCAAATTGTTCAAGAAGTGTTGGAATCAGTCTTTTTCTAGGGCGATACACTATGTTGATGAATGAAGTCGAATTTTGTCTGAAAGTTGTTGTTTTATTAGTTAGGCTTGGGATTTATTAAGTAACGTGTTACCTTGTTATTTCAAGAAGTAAGGGAGTACAAATGAAATGATTTAAAATAGACAACTTCTAATTTTAACAGACATTAAACCCTTGTATCTAACCTTTTTTTCTGAAACCAAATAGCAATGTAGGAATAGTTCATTATTTATGAGGCATTGGCAAGGTGTAATAGTTGTATTAACTAAGGCAGGGACAAACAGAATTATAAGACATTTATTTAATTTAATCCTTAACGTTTTCTGAAGGGGTGGTCAGCCATAATTCTTAGAACAGTCAAGGAATTTAACCACTTGCTGATATTTTTCAAGTGTACAAATTGAGTATAAAAGAGGACCATCATGGAAAATAAAAATACTGAAAATGGTTAATTTAATTCTGTTAAATAACTCCTTTAATTTATTACCCAACCATGACAGATTATATATACTTACCTGATATGGTTGGTAACCCAAGTTTATTTTATGGTGGAACATCCAGAAACTGTTTACTTTTCTATGGCCATTACTGCAAGCATTAAAGTGTGTATTCCTAGAGGTAGTGCAATATGGAGGAGCTGTTTAAGCAATAGATCTTTAGTTTATAAGCTTAAATTATATATAGCCTAACAAATATGTCAGGTTAGTATAGAGTTGTACAGGGTAGAGATATCTTTTACTTAGCAGGGAAGAAACTGGACAGTTTTGCACACACACAACGTTTACATGGATGGTTATACGCATTTTGTATAGAACGATATAGGTTTGTTATTCAACACGCAAGTCTTGAATCTTGAAAAGCATGTAATCATTTCCTCATTATTTTTTTCCTTCAAATACCTGCTTTGACTCATCTTTCATGGACCAGCATCAAAGTTAGTTGACTGATATTCCTTTGTCATTGTAAAAATAGAATAAAAAAAACATTGCAAAATATCAGCATTAAAATTTATTTTATTTTATGACATTCTTTTTAGGAAAAAAATGAAATAAATTTTTTTTATCTTTTCCTTAATAAGAGATGACTGATGCAGGACCATTTCTTTTTTCTTTTTTCAAAATTCCTTTTTGACATTTTCTTTTGATATTTTTTAAACCAGTCATTTTCAAGTTAACAATCATTTGCGATCAATTTATTTCTGGATCGATTTATTGATTAATTTTTGGATGAATTAATATTCGTAAACAAAAATGAAGGAGATATTTTCTAGATGTTGAAATTCCTTTTTTCTGTTAAGCTGTTTTCTGTGATTTGTTTTAAAAACAAATTTTTACAGTCTTATCAGGTCTTTAAACTTTTTCATTCATTATGATGGTAATGCATGAAAGAGAAAAGTCACATTTCCATTTTTTCTTTTTGTTCTTTTCATTTCCAAATTCATTTGTTGACAAGAATGAGGAAAAATGTCATCATTTTGAATGATTTATGAAATTTTTATTTTGAACTAAATTGATCTTTTTTTTTATTATTTTTTTTTATAAGCATTTCACCCCGAGCAAGGCATGTCACTGCCACTACTGCGCAGGGGTCTACATAGATTGGAGAAAAGATGATTAAATATAGGAAATGTCAGAGGGTGGGTGATAGGCGGGTAAGGATACCGAGAATGAGGGTTCGGTAGATGAGTGTTCTGAGAATAATTGGGAGTTAGGGTGATAGGAGGTGTCTATTGACCTTACATTTAAACACCTGGAGATTGTAGCTTGACAGCTACAATCTCCAGGTGTTTAAATGCAGACTTGTGGAAGGGAAAGCAGACTTGTGGAAGGGAGTTCCACAGCCGGAAATTTCCCTCCCCCCCATCCTATCTCATATTATAAACAAACTCTTAAAATTTTGTGATAGTATTCTACTTTTATGTGCCATGTCATCTCCTTTCAGGACATAGGTGTTCATGGCTTTCCATATTTCCCTATCTTTCTCCTATTGCACCGTGCAATCCTTCCTTGTTCCGTGATCCATCTAATCAGGTCATTGATCAACCTCAGTTTTTCCCCCCCAAAACACTCCCATAATTGTATTTTTTGATACAATAAATATCGTTAACAACAGCTACTAGTCAAGCAGTATAATAATACATTCAGAAATACTTATTTCTATGTTACTTAGTTAAATCTTTTTTGAATAACTTGTTTCTTTGTGATACTAATAAAGTTTTGAACCTATCTCCTGGCAACATAGTCCCGCTCAGATCTGGCAACATAGTCCCGCTCAGATCTGGCAACATAGTCCCGCTCAGATCTGGCAACATAGTCCCGCTCAGATCTGGCAACATAGTCCCGCTCAGATCTGGCAACATAGTCCCGCTCAGATCTGGCAACATAGTCCCGCTCAGATCTGGCAACATAGTCCCGCTCAGATCTGGCAACATAGTCCCGCTCAGATCTGGCAACATAGTCCCGCTCAGATCTGGCAACATAGTCCCGCTCAGATCTGGCAACATAGTCCCGCTCAGATCTGGCAACATAGTCCCGCTCAGATCTGGCAACATAGTCCCGCTCAGATCTGGCAACATAGTCCCGCTCAGATCTGGCAACATAGTCCCGCTCAGATCTGGCAACATAGTCCCGCTCAGATCTGGCAACATAGTCCCGCTCAGATCTGGCAACATAGTCCCGCTCAGATCTGGCAACATAGTCCCGCTCAGATCTGGCAACATAGTCCCGCTCAGATCTGGCAACATAGTCCCGCTCAGATCTGGCAACATAGTCCCGCTCAGATCTGGCAACAAGACGCTCCCACTCAGATCTGGCTACATGACAGTCCCACTCAGATCTGGCTACATGACAGTCCCACTCAGATCTGGCTACATGACAGTCCCACTCAGATCTGGCTACATGACAGTCCCACTCAGATCTGGCTACATGACAGTCCCACTCAGATCTGGCTACATGACAGTCCCACTCAGATCTGGCTACATGACAGTCCCACTCAGATCTGGCTACATGACAGTCCCACTCAGATCTGGCTACATGACAGTCCCACTCAGATCTGGCTACATGACAGTCCCATTCAGATCTGGCTACATGACAGTCCCATTCAGATCTGGCTACATGACAGTCCCATTCAGATCTGGCTACATGACAGTCCCATTCAGATCTGGCTACATGACAGTCCCATTCAGATCTGGCTACATGACAGTCCCATTCAGATCTGGCTACATGACAGTCCCATTCAGATCTGGCTACATGACAGTCCCATTCAGATCTGGCTACATGACAGTCCCATTCAGATCTGGCTACATGACAGTCCCATTCAGATCTGGCTACATGACAGTCCCATTCAGATCTGGCTACATGACAGTCCCATTCAGATCTGGCTACATGACAGTCCCATTCAGATCTGGCTACATGACAGTCCCATTCAGATCTGGCTACATGACAGTCCCATTCAGATCTGGCTACATGACAGTCCCATTCAGATCTGGCTACATGACAGTCCCATTCAGATCTGGCTACATGACAGTCCCATTCAGATCTGGCTACATGACAGTCCCATTCAGATCTGGCTACATGACAGTCCCATTCAGATCTGGCTACATGACAGTCCCATTCAGATCTGGCTACATGACAGTCCCATTCAGATCTGGCTACATGACAGTCCCATTCAGATCTGGCTACATGCTCCCACTCAGATCTGGCTACAAGACAGTCCCATTCAGATCTGGCTACATGCTCCCACTCAGATCTGGCTACAAGACAGTCCCATTCAGATCTGGCTACATGCTCCCACTCAGATTGAAAACAAGACAGTCCCATTCAGATCTGGCTACATGCTCCCACTCAGATTGAAAACAAGACAGTCCCATTCAGATCTGGCTACATGCTCCCACTCAGATTGAAAACAAGACAGTCCCATTCAGATCTGGCTACATGCTCCCACTCAGATTGAAAACAAGACAGTCCCACTCAAACATTTTCCTAGAAACTGCCACTTTATGCAACTAACTCCTATAAATGCTTTTCTCAACACTTCACATCTTTAAGTCAAAGATCAAATGTCATGTTTTATCCTCAATCATCATTTATTGCCACTTTTTGTCCCATTTTATATAAAGCACTTCATTACCATTCTTACTGCAACTCTCTACCTGAAGTGTCTTTTCTTTCACTTAAGCTAAACAACTACCTCAGCAAAAGATATTTTTATCACTCTTCATATACAAACATGTAAAAAAAAAGATGCATCTTGTGCCAAAGTTTTAACTGAATTAAAATATTATAGGTGATCATGGCGCTACACAGGTTCTTTGTTCTTTATTATCCATGAATTGATAGGACTTCTCCAAGGATGAAAATTCAGGGTAATCCTCCTTCTAAAAAGATCATCAACTAAGGGGAGAGAGTGTCTAATTAATCTTACTATTTAACTCATAGTTGGTATGAGTAAAAATGGATTCCTGCCTTTCTCGATGGTATTGGAACAAAAGTAAAAAGCAACAGACTAAGTTAGATTTTGAAGTTGGTTTACCAATTCCACATTTTCACTGATAATTAGTACACTAATGACACATTTATACATTTCTATGAAAATCATCTTTTTTAATAAGACAAGTTATTCCAATAGATATTAGTCTCTACAGAAAATGATGTGATGACACATCTGCCCAGGTTGTCATTTTTGTTTTAAATTACTAATTAAACCGAAAATCTATGAATTTATAAATTAAATAAAAAAGAAATTGCCATAGTTGAGTGATGTTTGTATCAAAGGCAAGCTAAATATGATAGATTTTCATTCAGCAATATCCATATAAGTATAATCATAAAGAAAAATTATTTGTCTACTAGTATACCTACACCATCAAAAATTATGGGTATTATTAGAAAGTTTTAATAGTAAGATGCTATGAAACTACTGAGATTCAATAAAGTGGAGGCATAGAATTTACAACTGAAATAGAAATTAATCCATCCACTTTATATATATATATATATATATATATTTATTTTTAGCCCATAAATTGTATTTATGATTCATTGATTACTTTTCTGCTCAGTATCATGTTATCTGCTGCTTTCCCCCATCTCTTTTTTTCCCTCTATCTGGCCAGTTAGTATCAGGTTCTCCAAACTCTCCTTCCTTATTGCATGTCCCAGGAACTTTAGTTGTCTCTTCCTGATGCTCAGTATTAATTTCCTTTTTGTTGCCATTCTTTCCAAAACCTCATCATTGCTCACATGTTTTGTCCATGATATCCGCAGCATCCTTATGTAGAACCACATTTCAGTTGCTTCAAGTTTTTCCTTCATCTTCAAAGATAATGTCCAACATTGACTGCCATATTGAAGAACCGACATCACATAGCAATCCACTATTCTCTTCATGTTTTTCTTCACGAGACCTGTCACAACAATTTCTTTATTCATGTTGATGAAAATCAACTTGGTGAGGATTTGTTGATGTTTTAAAAAATAAGCAAACAAATTCTTCTCTGGGTGGTGTTATACTTATTGTATAAAGTTTTAAGATGACAAATTATTATTAGGAGAGTCTTCACATGGATTCATTGCAATTGAGACTGTCCCTCTTGTGAGGGCCTATACAGCCACAACAGATGCTGCACTGTCATTAGTAGCTAAGGCATAATTTGTTGGGCACAGATCTATCAATTCTTGAGACTGAGGGATGCTATGCAACAATATTACCTTCAGTAATTGTCTCATTTTGGTTTTTATTCTCAATGTTTCAGCCTTTACACCCTCTAGCCTTCTTCAGGCATAGGCCATGTTTGATAATCTTTCCAGGAATGTTGAACCAAACTTCTGACTTCACTGACCGTGTGTGAAGATATTGTGTTAATTCATCCTTGTGTTGTGGTACTGTGGATCAAGATGAGAAATTAGACAAGTTTGAAGTCCAATTGAATTTGTTACATTCACTTACATGCAAATACCCTTGGGAAAGGTATTAATCTATCTCTTCTCCCTTCCAGCTATAGGTTAAATAACAGGACAGATTGGGTTCTGTAGCCTTGGTTAGCAACCTGTCTACTGCAGAAATGGCAACCTACTGCAGAAAAATCTTTTGCCCAGTCGGACATATCACCCAAGTGTATATCACATATGGCACTTAACTGACTGATAGAAGTATTCTTGCTACACTACTTAAAAGAAGGCCTGAGGGTAAATTAACTGATAGGGATGCTAATTCATGTATAATAGTGACTCCATATTGGTTTGTCTTTTTTATGATAAAACATTTGTCTGTGATTTTGGTAGTCATAGTTTGCTGTAAGATTTGAAATTATTTAAAATTTTTAATTTGATTTTTAAAAGCTACTCCAAAATTCAATTTTTTAAAAATTGTAACTAATCCATACCTATGGCAATATGGTTAATGATAAATCTTTTTTCTTTTTCCAAAACTCTGAAAAGAAAACAAAAAAATAAAGATACTTGTTTGTGAGAGAATCAACTTTTGAACTTCAGCACACTGAGTAAATGCAAACAGAATTAGTGAAAAGCCATATTGTCTACTTTTAACTTTACAATGTAATAACAGTTGAAAATGGCAACTGAGGTTGTTTTATTGTTGTGAGAGAAAAGCCCATTTTTGAGTTGAAAATGAGAAAATTGGGTTCTATCCTTGGACCTATATTGTTCTTCATTTTCATCAAGGACCTTCCTGATATTAGTAGGTGTATTTGAGTAGGGCTTTGTTGCTGGGCTTGAGTAGGACTGTGTTGCCAGACTTCAGCGGTAGTTTGTTCTTCCATGGAAGATATAAGGATGATTTGACTATGTTCTTGAGTGTTGAGTAGGACTGTTGACTGATTTGAGTAGAACTGTGTTGCCAGACTTCAGTGGTAGTTTGTTCTTCCATGGAAGATATAAGGATGATTTGACTATGTTGTTAGATTTAAGTAGAAAAATGTTGCCGGACTTGAGTAGCGGTATGATGCCAGATTTGAGTAGGACTATGTTCTTGATTGGGGGTTGTTACCGGACTTGAGTAGATTGAGTAGGACTGTTGGCGGACTTGAGTCGGGGTATGTTGGCGGACTTGAGTCGGGGTATGTTCTTCCATGGAAGATAGAACTACTGCTGAAGCCCTACTCAAGTCCAGCAACATAGCCCTACTCAAGTCCAGCAACATAGCCCTATTAAAATCTAACATTCTTATATAGTATGGCTCAGTTATTATTAATTATCATTAACTAAATCCAACGGCAAGGCCTTCCAGGTCCACCATGACCCAGAGTAATAACACTGGTTTGGAACCCCAAAACAAAAGCAGAACATAATGTAATTATATAAATACCAGCAATATATCAGAAAAAATATATATTTTTATATCAGAAAAAATTACCAAAAATAGTTATTTATAATAAAATGACTAACAATGTTTTCATGACATCAGTCAATATTATATTTTCCAATTTTTTGTAAAGAAATCAAATTGTATTCCAAAATATAACTACAACATAAACACACACATTGCTGTCTTTAGAAATTCTGTTCATACAAATATATGTTTATCAATGATGAGGATTGGCTATCATGTACTGTGAAAGGAGAATAACATCTATCATATTTTTATTATTTTAAAGCTCCCAAGAAAATTAAATTTCAGCATTAAATAACTGATAAGGAGTTGATATGCTATTAAACAAACAAATCAGTCAATAATTAATCAGTTTGAAATCTCCTGAAAGTTACTCAGATTGATAAGCGTTTGATGAAGGTTGAAGAGCACTCAGTTGAAACGTTGTGATAACAATGAAGAAGACAATAGACAGAATGTCAGTCAGTCAGTTAAGTGCCATGCGCAATACACGCTTTGGGCGATCATGTCTCGAAAGAGACATGACTGACTGGGCAGAAGATTATCCCGCAGTAGGTTGCCATTGCTTTCTGCGGTAGACTGGTTACCGACCAAGGCTATAGAACCCAATCTATCCTATTATTTAACCCATATCTGGAGGGAAGAGACAGATTAATACCTTTCCCAAGGGTATTTGTGCGTAAGTGAATGCAAGGAATTCAACTGGAATTCGAACTCGGTTCTTCCGATTTCTTATTCCGAGCCGATATCCACTGCGCCACAACGCACATCTGAATATTGAACCGATTTTATGACAATAGATTTCATACCACAAGGTTACCACACGCCTAAAACATGCTCAAATGATTTAACTGCTGTTAGACATTAGGATGCCATTCTCACCTGCTGTTTAAATATCTGCTTAGTGGCTCAAATATAAACCATTGAAATAGCTAGATCTTACTTGTAAAATCAATAGAGGTTCTAATCTTATTAAATCAACAAGATACACTTCAATGCATTAAAACAGATAATCACAAATACTAATCTGATATTTTTTCTCTTTCTTGTATATAACTATTTTAATCTCTACAAAATCTGACAGCAATTCCAAGATTTCAGTATCTTGATATTAGGAGACATGGTAGCATAATGAATAGTGGGTTGGATTGAGGAATTCAGTCGGTCAGTCAGTTAAATGCCATACATGATACATGCTTTGGGTGATCATGTCACGAAAGAGACATGACTGACTAGGCAGAAGATTATTTTGCAGTAAGTTGCCATTACTTTCTGTGGTGGACTGGTTGCCAGCTATGGCTATAGAATCCAATCTGTCCTGTTATTTAACCCATAGCTGTTGGGAAGAGATGGACTAATACCTTTCCTAAGAGTATTTGCGCATAAGTGAATGCAAGGAATTCAACTGGATTTTAAATTGCGGTTGAGTTCATTATATTCACTTACATACTAATACCCTTGGAAAAAGTATGAATATATCTCTTCTCCCCATTCCATTTATGGGTAAATAGTCAACATAACAAACTGAACTGAAATTGGAACTCTGCCCTCAGATTTCCAATTCTGAGCTCTTATTCATAACACCACCTTCACATTCAAAAGCACCTCGTCTTAAGCAGGCACCCATCTAGTTATTGACCAGGCTCAGTGTTATTTGACTTTGGTGAACTGGTGTTTCAATATGATATGGCTGTAAGCCATAAATGCTTAAGATGAAACAAATACTGCCAAGCAAATATGCTAAACATTATTTGGTTGTGTTTTGCAAAATAAAAGAAACAATGACTCATTGTTATATCTTGGTTTTAATTCAAGATTAGTTACAGGAAATTGCAGCAAAAGAAAAAAACACTTAGTCGACTTAACCTAGTCCGTAAGTAGCTTTGTGTATGTTGGCAGGTGAGAAATTAATGCTGTGTTAATCTGTGATTTGATAAACTTTTCCTTTAGGATCAAGTAAACTGATTTGAGAAAGTTGCCAAAAAAAATTAATTTTCTCTAAGCAATAGTTTTTAATTTGTTTGTACTCTCTTTAGGAAAGAAATATAGATTTATTGACCTGGCAAAAATAAGAGTTTAAACCAGTGTTTGAAATCAATAAGATAACCTGTTTCAAATATATTATCTCTGTGTCGTAATAGTTGTTACATTTGCATTCACACTTCATATACTTTACCTTTAGCATTCTGTAGGTGACTATATTTGCCAAGCAAAATGCTAATCCTGTCAAAGCAAAATGAATTTGAATTTTTTGGTTGTGTAATCATATCTTTCTCTGGCAACACCTAAAACAACCTTATCTGAAATTGAGAGCCAGGCTACTGCAATTTCAAATATTAGAACTAATATATAAAAGAGCATATTTTGAGGGGATTCCATATACAGTAAAATGAGAAGAAATATTTATGAATGATGCAGAGTGCTAAATGTTAATCATGTCTGTGTAGTAAGAAATGTCTCAGTGATAAAGACATTTAACGATGAATGATTTATAGTAGAAAGTTATTCATAATTATATACAACCAAGGAAAACAGTGTTATTTTTTTGTTTTTAGTTGGCCAACTGTTTATCTTCTGATAAATTTTCTTATCTTGGAAAACCTGATATTTTTCATATATCATATTGCACATTTCCAGTTCCTTTAATTACAATATTTGATGTATAAAACTCTCATTTACATTAAAATATTAAGGGGTTACATGAGGTACAAGTGCTGGTAGTCTAAGGCAGTTATATGTGATACCTAAAAGATCTTTTTGAGCTATTTTTATTTCTTAAGAGATTTTTATATACCATTAAATACACTCTTAAAATTGTACTGAAAATATTTAATTTTAATTTTTCTGACTCCAATCATGAGTTTGATATGTTTTCACAAAGTGATATATTTTTTTCTTACTGCTCATAAAGCTGATTTAGACAATATTCTGGTATTTAAAATGATTTTATTTAAGAACACATTGTGCAGATGTTCCTGAAGAACTTTGTACATAGTTTTGTGACTTTTTTTCTTTGTTCTATTTTTATTTTGTCAAGCGGATTTAGTTTTGGTAAATTAGGTGGCCATATGTTGTTGAACAGATTGGTGAGTATTCAATTTTAGGTCAGCATAGCTTTGAGAACTGGCAGAGTCCTACTGAAATATATACAGCTATTTCTATTATATACAAGGTCTAAGTCTTCATAACTCTTTCTACTATCTCAGTGTAGTCAGAAGCATTCAACTGAAGACCCTGTCAAAAGAAGTAGGGTACCTATGTGCCTCTCACTACTTACCACCCCCTCAAATTCAGCCTGCATCATATGGTGGATATCCGGCGGGACTTGCACATAACTACTTTGCTTCAGTTTACCTTTTGATGTTGGTTAAAATTTTTTTGCCTGAAAAAAAAAAAATAGTTAAAAACAGCCTACCAGGTTTTTCTGGATGTTTCAATTGATCCAGTAATTGTTTGGCTCTGAGCAATTCTTGTTGTTGTGTGTGTTTATGCTGGCACGCCCTTTCCTCATCACAGATGACATGTACAGAATATCCTCATGGACCACATTGCAGATTATTGCCCTCAAACATCCCTCTTGGATCTTTCTGGTTTCACATTGATAATGTTATTCACATGCCATATAAATTGTGGGGTGCTGATACTGTTTGAAAACTTTAAATGTTTTTTGTGCTTTACTATAAGTGACACTCCGACTTGAAGCTTCCAATTCCTTCCCAATCTTGTGCACAAACAACCTGGCAACTTCTAAAAAAATATGATATCTCAATGTTGCTGTGCTTTGTATGTATCATGACAAAGCTTGTTTCATCTCGTGCGTTAAATGATGATTTGCCATTAATGATCTGAAAAGATAAAAAAGCACATTGATTATCAGTAAGACCTCTGATTGGGTGGTTGTTAGGAGCATGGAACCACCTCTTAATTGCTGTTGTTCCCAGGTCCACTCTGATCCAGAGTGGTAGCACCTGTTAGGGTCCCATCTATAGGCAAATAGTTAACCCCCAAACTGGGGTCAAAACATTATGAAAGTATAAAAATAAACTTTTATAGAAATATATGCATAAAAATAGACTTTTATAGAAAAATACAAATTTTTGAAGAAAAATATTACCAACAATACTTTTTTAAGAAAAAATTATTACCATAACACATTTTCAAAGGAAAAAATTTTTCTCAACCAAACAGTTTTGAATACAAAACTAAGACATTTTCAGTTTTTTCAAATAAAAAAAAAGAATAAAAACAACAAATTTTCATTAAAATCTGACTAAATCAACCTTCTCACTATAACCAAACAATAAAAAAATATCTTAAAACCCCAGTTTTTTGGCATTAAATAACCTACAGAGGTTGATATACCATTAAACAAAACTCAAACTTTATACACTCTGTATAATGCTAAACTAGACCCTTACTTTGTGTCCCTCAGGTTATTAAACTGAATCTTGATATTTTTTGCTTGACTATATAAAATAGATATTGAGCAAGAAATTTCCTCACCAGAAAACAAAATTAGCAAATTTTTCTCCCCACCACTTTTTTTCTGGTTATCAAAAAATATTGATAAAAAAGAAATTCTTATTTACATAAGTTGTATGAGCAGATTCCATCAGGTGGTGGTAAATATAAGTCTTTTGAAATAACTATTAGTCCTCAGCAAAACAGTTTAGTGTTTATGGCTGTATTTATTGATGCAATAAAAAGTAAAACAAATAAACTGGTTGTTTTGATGATTCAGTTTCTACAGTTTATCAACTCTGCATTTATTTAAAACCAGAAAATATTTTTAGATTGGGAGAATTTTTTTTTTTTTAAGGTAAGGATATATACATAAGACATCACCCATAGGCTGGGTTTTCAGCTAGTAATGATAATTCCTCATATCAGAATTTTTGAGAGAGATGAATAAATTACATCTATCCATTTACCTGTTTATGAACCAACTGCTATCCAATAATTATTCCTAAAAATCAATTCCAATGAATGAGTGGTTTTCAAGATAATAATTCTTTTTGTTATTAATTAGTCCTTGTCTTTCATACTAATTAGATTATTAGTGATTGCAGCAAATTAAACAAAAATCTATTACATCAGATACAAAACACCTGAAATATTAAGAAAAAAAAATGGAAGAAAAACGTAGAGCTGTAATTAACTCTGAAATTATGCAGTTTAATTTCTCATACGTTCCAGTTAAAATTTCCAAGTCGTCGTTTTTTCCCTAGGCAAATCCAAGCAAAGTTTTATTTAGTGAACTTTTATTATCCGTTTTATGTGACATTTTTGGGTTTTTCATTTAAAAGGTTGACTTCGTGAAGATCTAATATCTTAATATAAATCAATCATTACATTGTAATCTACATTCTTGATTGGATCAATATATAGAGAGAATGATCTTGGATGGCTCTGAGTTAAACCACTTCTTTATTAAAGACTGCAAAATGAGTCTGACATTTAAAATAACCATAGCTGCTGATATAGAAAGGTAGAGAATTTTTTTACATGGCATTTGTTGTGCATATACTTTTGAGATTTACCATTCATTTAATTGTAATGTTTTCATAATATAATCATCATCACCATTTAAGGTCTATTTCCATGTTAGCATGGGTTAGACGGGGTTTTCTTGATGGCACTTTCTCAGGTCACCTGATTTTGTATAAGTCTTGACTGTAATCTCAACTTTTACATGGTCTACTTATCATAAATAACTAGACCATCATGAAATATTGGAGCGAGTTTTACAGCTTTATGCCATTATAAATACCAATCAGTTTAGGAGACTGGAAACTCAGTATTTTTATTGAGTCACAATCTCTAGGAAGATTATCTACCAAGGTTAGACAGTTCAGTTTACTCTATTTCTACACAGGTGTAGAGGCTTTTATTTTAGAGATTAACTCCATTGAATTTCATTATATTGAGAATTCGCTTATTCTATGACCTAAAATGTACTGATTGTTAGAGCTCCTCAAAGAAATAAACTACTTCAATATGATTTTATGAATCTTCTGTCTTCCATCATTTTAAATGAAGATAATTTCTCTGTAGAGATTATATTCTTGTTTATGTGCCTTATTTCCACAGGATGTTAGTTGACTGATATTCCTTTGTCATTGTAAAAATAGAATAAAAAAAAACATTGCAAAATATCAGCATTAAAATTTATTTTATTTTATGACATTCTTTTTAGGAAAAAATGAAATAAAATTTTTTTATCTTTTCCTTAATAAGAGATGACTGATGCAGGACCATTTCTTTTTTCTTTTTTCAAAATTCCTTTTTGACATTTTCTTTTGATATTTTTTAAACCAGTCATTTTCAAGTTAACAATCATTTGCGATCAATTTATTTCTGGATCGATTTATTGATTAATTTTTGGATGAATTAATATTCGTAAACAAAAATGAAGGAGATATTTTCTAGATGTTGAAATTCCTTTTTTCTGTTAAGCTGTTTTCTGTGATTTGTTTTAAAAACAAATTTTTACAGTCTTATCAGTTCTTTAAACTTTTTCATTCATTATGATGGCAATGCATGAAAGAGAAAAGTAACATTTCCATTTTTTTTCTTTTTGTTTTTTCATTTCCAAATTCATTTGTTAACAAGAATGAGGGAAAATATTGTCATCATTTTGAATGATTTATGAAATTTTTATTTTGAACTAAATTGATTTTTTTTTTTTTTTTAACTAAATTGATTTTTTTTTTTATAAGCGTTTCACCCCGAGCAAGGCATGTCACTGCCACTACTGCGCAGGGGGCTACATAGAGTGGAGAAAGGATGATTAAATATAGGAAATGTCAGAGGGTGGGTGATAGGCAGGTAGGGATACCGAGAATGGTTATATATAGGAAATGTCAGAGGGTGGGTGATAGGCGGGTAAGGATACCGAGAATGAGGGTTGGGTAGATGAGAGTATTCTGAGAATAATTGGGAGTTAGTGTTATAGGAGGTGTCTATTGACCCTACATTTAAACACCTGGAGATTGTAGCTGTCAGGAAAGCAGACTTGTGGAATTTGGCAACGCAGTCCCACTCAAATTTGGCAACACAGTCCCACTCAAATCAAATCTAGCTACATACTCCTACTCAAATGGAACAAGACAGTCACACTCAGGTCTAGCTACATACTCCTACTCAAATGGAACAAGACAGTCACACTCAGGTCTAGCTACATAGTCCTACTCAAATGTCTCTCATGGCTCTCCGCAACTTTGTCATTTCTAGCTCATAATAAATTTTGCTATCTGTTATTTCTCTGAAACCCTGTTTTGTACTCCAATGATCCAACCTCATTATTATGTTTTGTTTTCCTGTGTCCTTTTTGCACTCCATCTGTCCTTAGAGTATCAGTGGTCCTGGGAATGAGAATAAACAGCATTCAGCAGCAAGGCCTCAGATTGGGAGGATCAAGGAGCCACCTTTTGATTTCTGTTGTTCTCAGGTCCACTCTTACCCGAGGTGGTAGCAACAGTTATGGTCCCAACTATGGACAAATAGTTTTTTGATGTTAGTGGTTTTCTCTGGTATTTTTTTGATGTTAGTGTTTTTTTTCCGGTATTTTTTGCTAGTTCCCATATTGTATTCATCTCCATGCTTGGTCAACTTAGGAGATTTTTGTAGCCTAGCATATGTGCTGATTCTTTAAGTTTACATAGTTTCCAGTGGTCTTCTCTATCTATTCAACTTCATATCGTAGAGGATTGTGATGCCCTTTCTCTCTCCATATGTGGTCAGTTATGCCTGATTTTTCTATATCCCCTTGTGTAACAGCTTTGCGATGTTCTTGTAACCTTAACTTAAGGAGGCGGTCTGTTTTTCTTTTGTATTTCTTTCCACAGCTACATAGAATGGCATAAACACAGTTCTTAGTCATGTCTGCCTCTGTTGGGGATCTTACTTAGGAGAGGTACCTGCGTACCCCAGAAACCTCAACTGTCTCTTCCTAATGTTAAGTAAAAGTTTCCTTTTGATTTCCATTTTCTGTAAAACTTTGTCTCACAGGTTCAAGATTTGGTATTCTCAGCATTCTTCTGTAGAACTACATTTTTGTTACTACAAGTCTCTTCATCTTTGAGGGGATTGTATAGCATTCATTGCCATATAGGAGAACTGATATCATATAAGAGTTTAGTAATCTTCTTTGTTTCTAACAAAATTTTCCTATTTCTCAGCTTTGCTTTTGGAATGCTTCCTTGGCTATCCCAATATGCCTATGGAATTTAGTGTCACACTTTCCATCCTCTGTTAAAACACTTGCCAGATATTTAAATTTCTGAACTTGTTTGATTTTGGGACCTCTGATTTGCAATTTGGGCAGATCCTTTTGCTAATGACCATGCATTCTGTTACTTCATCTTTGAACGGATTGTTCAGCATTCACTGCCATATAGGAGAACTGATATCATGTAAGAGTTTAGTAATCTCTTCTTTGTTTCTAACAAAATTTTCCTATTTCTTAGTACTCAGCTTTGCTTTTGGAATTCTTCCTTGGCTATCCCAATATGCCTTTGGAGTTTAGTGTCCCACTTTCTGTCTTCTGTTAAAACACTTCCCAGATATTTAAATTTCTGAACTTGTTTGATTTTGGGACCTCTGATTTGCAATTTGGGCTGATCCTTTTGCTAATGACCATGCATTCTGTTACTTCATCTTTGAACGGATTGTCCAGTATTCGCTGTCATATAGGAGAACTGATATCACGTAACAATTCATTACTCTCTTCCCTGTTTCTAACAAAATTTTCCTATTTCTTAGTACTCGGCTTTGCTTTTGGAATTCTTCCTTAGCTATCCCAATATGACTTTGGATTTTAGTGTCACACTTTCCATCCTCTGTTAAAACACTTGCCAGATATTTAAATTTCTGAACTTGTTTGATTTTGGGACCTCTGATTTGCAATTTGGGCAAACCCTTTTGCTAATGACCATGCATTCTGTTGTTTTTTTTTTTTTTTTGTTGCAATTGATGTTTCATTCTTTCTTCTCACTATCCTTCACTATTGTTTTAAGGATTTCTTGTAGGTTTCTTTCAGGGTCAGTTATCAGCACTGTCATTTGTATGTTGCAGCTGAATTAGTTTAATTGTATGAGTATTTAATTGATTTTTTGTTGCAATTGATGTTTCATTCTTTCTTCGCACTATCCTTCACTATTGTTTTAAGGATTTCTTGTAGGTTTCTTTCAGGGTCAGTTATCAGCACTGTCATTTGTATGTTGCAGCTGAATTAGTTTAATTGTACGAGTATTTAATTGATTTTTCTGATTTTCAAACCTCATCAGATAAGGCTGTTCGAGTATGGGAAAGTACAGGGAAAAAAACATAATTCTTATTGCCATAGCACAATGGTAAAGTATTCATCTACTGTGTGGGAGTTGCAGGTTTGCTCCTTAGTCAGGTTTTACCAAAAAGATTTTTAAAATGGAACTTGATACCTCTCTACTGATTTGAGGGTAAGTGGAGAAATCCAGAGACAAGAGCCACACCCACCCCTACCATAAGGTAGCAGGAAAGAAAAGGGAGCCTTTAGGTTACCCTTGACTTAGTGGTTGCCCAATTTACTACTACTTACAAATGTAAGGAAGGGACTGTAATGTTGTCAATGCTGACCTGTTATCTTGGCTTCAGTCACTTTCCTGGTCCTGGGCATGACGGTAAACTGCATCCGGCAGCAAGGCCTCTGATTGAGAGGTTGTGAATAGCATGGAACCACTTCTTAGTTGCTGTTGTTCCCAGATCCACCCTGGCTCGGAGTGGTAGCACCTGTTAGGGTCTCAGCTATGGGCAAATAGTTAACCCCCAAACTTGGGTCAAAACACTATGAAACTATAAAAATAGACTTTTATAGAAAAATATACATTTTTGAATGAATAATATTACCAACAATACAGTTTTGAAGAAAAAATATTACCATAGCATATTTTTGAAGAAGAAAAAAATTATTACCAGCAATACATTTTTGAATACAAGACCACAAAACTTTTTCAGTTTCTAAAAGAAAACATTTCATCAAAATCTGACTAAATCAACCTTTTTACTATCATCGAACATAAAAAAAAATAGCTTAAAACCCTATCTTTTTGGCATTAAATAAACCATAGAGGTTGATATGCCGTTAAACAAAACTCAAACTCAATTCAGTCACTTTCCAACTGATGTGGCTTCTCTCTGTCTTTTGTGTAAACATTTTCATGACGGTTCTTTAATGAGCACTCCTTGATACCTCAACCAGAAGAATTTAAGCATACTGCTAGATTGGCTACTAGGTCTCATCATTTTACTATTGAAGTATCTAGATGTAAGCATAAGTTCTATTCTGATAGTTTCTTTTCTGGCACTTCTCTTGTGGAACTCTTACTTACTGCTCTACCATTCAAAAACTAAAATAGAACATCAATCATCATCTGTCTTCTTGTACCCTGTTCTTTTATTGACTTTTCTCCAATTTAAAGTTTGCTCATTCTCTTCTGCTTCCCCTTAACACTATAATAGTAATATCGTCAGAAGTCATATTCACATTGATAGCAATATATCAAACTTTGTGTGCAGATGATGACTTGCATAAGTTTTATTGAGAAAAATATTTCAAAGAGGAGTGGAGTGTTAATTTGCACATATGGGGACATAATAGAACACTCACATAATTGGATCAGTACACTTACTTAAAAATGGCAGAAAATGATTTTATCTGAAGTGTGTTGTATTTTTATGACCAGCAGTAAAATCTACTCACCTGAACAAAACAAAATAGATAAATAAATGTAAACTTTTTGGAAGTAGTGCTACTTGGCCAAAAGTTAGATAGTTCCATTTGCAGGTCTATATAAATATTCACAGATTTGAGGATAGTTCTGATGCTGCCTGTTGGCAGGATACAGGCTGTTCATCAACAAAGTTTTGGACATCCTGTTAGGAAGTTGTGAGCTGCACATCACATTGTAATGTAAAGAGGAGCAGAAAGATATTAAGAGAATTGGAGTTCTTGCAGGCTGAAGATGTCTCATGTGTGACAGAAGTAGTGGATGATGTCACCTCATGTTACCAACCTACCTCCCCCAATTCCTTGCAAGTGAATGCCTGAATATGCAACCAGATATATTGTAAAGAGGATTTCCCTTTTCATTCCTCACCATGGTGATATTGGCACCTTTTGCTTCTTCGGGAAAGGACAGTTGTACATTCACAGTCTTTATACTGACGTTAATGTGAATTGTCACATAATTTTGGTTTGGTTTATTTTGTTCTACAGCCCTCTTCAACCTCAATGGGATTTTTAATGCCAACAAAATTTTTACAATAGGTTTGTATGAAGAGAATATGTATTCTTTGTAAGAAATCAGTTTGTAGATCAGATTTCATTGATGTATTTTTGTAAAGAGGGTTTTTGTTGAGAGTCAAATGTATTGCCGGTAATTTTTCTTTTCTTTTTCAAAAATATAATTGCTGATAATATTTATTTTTATTTTTTTTAATTTTATTTGTTTTGCAAAGTAATTTTTTTCTTCAGAAGTGTAATGCTGGTATCTTTGTATCTTTGAGTGGCAACCAGAAAGATAACTAGAAACCACTTCACTATATTTTTAAAAAATGGTCATGGCAATTCACAATTCACAGATAATAAACAGAAATTTGCAGAAAACTATGGTCAGCTGTATCCTTAATTTATTTTGTGTTTTTAATAAATTGACTCAGTGTTTTACTTAAAATTAAAACAAACAAAAAAACTGAATGAAAAAACAATTAGAGTAAAACTACTTTCAAAATAATAATGTAGATTATTTTCTTTTATTTTTTTTTTACTTTTATATGACTTGTCATACCATGACAAGTTATATTAAATAAACACTTTATAAGTCACACCATAATGACTGTATACCTAGGCACCTAATGTTTGTGATGGTGTAGAAAATGAAAAATAATTACATTTGTATTTTAATACTGAGCAAATTCTCTGGTAAAATTCAGATCTATTTTTGACTCCCTACTGACTTTACTACTACTCCACCACTCCTCATTTAATTTTCATGGTTTTCTGCATGAACAAATTCAATATTTTTGTTAAATGGGTGAAAAAAATTGAATTAAGATTTGGATTTTCCAAATTTCTGTTAAAAATTTGTTTTCACAAGATTGGGCATTCCAGAATGTTTGTTGTGCATTAAAAATTACATGGAAGGAAAGGATTTTCAGTCAATATGCGAACAATTTGGAGTTCTATAGAAACAAAAAGACAACATAAGAAAATGGTAGTTAATTTTTTACTACTACTTTACCATATATCAGTGCATAGAATGGGCACTGTCTGCTACATAAATGTTGGAAGCAAGATCAAATTTTTCTTTGTAGAATACAGACACAACTGAATTGGAGGTACAAATTGCTATTCCTGGTGGAGCCTGGTTAGAATTGGTAGACTTGGATTGTTTACAATAGTTAACATGTGGGTTGTGATTTTTAACATTGTAAATCAGTTTCAGAATCAAGATACCTGGTGTCCTTGTGCTGCGTTGAGATGAGAATCCTTACCAGATTGCATGAGCACATTTCACCAATTTACAATTACCCTCTGCTTAAACCAGCCAAGACAAGCACACCTGCCAAACTCTCTTTCAGGGCAATCATAGGTTTATGGAGGAATCATACTTTAGGTAAATAGCTAAGTTTTATATGGTGTGTGTTTTCAAAATAAGATGGCAATAGATATAATAATAATTATATCTATTGCCATCTTATAATTCACAAAATGCATTTTTTGTTTGACAACCATTACAAAAAGACTGATATGACCAAGGTTTTCTGCTGTTATACAAGGATATATTTTTAATAAATTATTTTTTAAATTTTCAAGTTAAAAGGTACAATTTAAACATAATGCTAAAATGAATAATAATTATTATTCATATTTTTTTTTGTGGAACCATATAAAGTAGGCTTTGAGCTAAACATTTCGAAGCCAGAAACCAAAGGACTTTTTTTTCTCTTTGCCATTTTTTCCATTGGAATATGTGATGTACTGTGCAATGCAACACACACACAAACTAAGATATGTTTTATCTTGTGTCTACAGATACTTTTCAATAACAGTATTAGGCTTTTAACTTAAAAAAATAAAACATAGTTTTAACTTTGAAAAAGGTTTTTATTTGTTGCTGGTTTAAAGCAACACTCAAAATAGTGTTGAAAAGTTCTTTCCTTGAACTATTTCCCAAAACTTAGTGCCAGGAAAAGTCAGCTGAAATTCCTAGGACATTTAATGAAGAATGTGAGTTTGGAAAATCTGATACTCACAGGGCAGAGGGTAAGAGGGGAGAGGAAAACATGTACTTGATACGCCTAAAAAGATGAATGATGGAACAGAGATCAGAAATAAAGAAAAGACAATTTATTTAGCACAGGGACAGGAAATTGTGGAAAAGAAAAATAATTGGCTACATCCTAAGGGGACAGGGCACATAAAAAAAAGACCAAACAAGATATTTTTCTTTCTTTTTTTTTTTAATTCTTTTTGGTTGAACTAAGAATTTTTTTTAGCACTTCCTCATATAAGTTGGTTTTGTAACAAAACTGAAAACCTTATATAAATATTAATATAATACAAGATTGCATGTGGATAGGCACTTTTGGCTGGGTTCAGAATTGTATCTATGCACACTATAGAGATTATTTCTTTTCATAATGTCTTCAATGTAATAGCAGCCTTTCTATATGGCAGTGAATACTGGACAATCTCTTCACAGTTGAATAAGATGCTTGAAGCAACAGAAATGTGATTCTACAGAAGAATTTTAAGAATACCATAGACTGAACATGGGAGCAATGAGCAAGTCAACACATAACCTCTCTAGTTAGCTTAAGTAAATTGTTGCCAGAACAAGGTTTAGAAGAAATAAGGAAAAAGACATTTTTAAGTGCTACAAAGCACAGGAAATTATGGAGAGCTATGAATGCCAATGTTGTAAAGGAACATGGTACATAGAAGAAAAATATTGTCTTTATTGCAAATGCCATTTCTGATATTATTTATTAGAAATATTTCAGTAGAAATTGTGGAGAGCCATGATTTCCAATGTTCTGAAGAGACATGGCATATAGAAGAAAAAAGATGTTTATTGCAAGTGTCATTTTCTGAATTCTTCTGTTTTTTTCTTTTTTCTTTTCACTTTCCACTTTCTCTTTTTCTTTTCACTTTTTCTTTTTCTTTTCACTTTCTCTTTTTTCTTTTCGCTTTCTCTTTTTTCTGTTCGCTTTCTCTTTTTTCTGTTCGCTTTCTCTTTTTTCTGTTCGCTTTCTCTTTTTTCTGTTCGCTTTCTCTTTTTTCTGTTCGCTTTCTCTTTTTTCTGTTTGCTTTCTCTTTCTCTTTTTTTTGTTCGCTTTCTCTTTCTCTTTTTTCTGTTCGCTTTCTCTTTCTCTTTTTTCTGTTCGCTTTCTCTTTCTCTTTTTTTCTTTTCGCTTTCTCTTTTTCTTTTTCTTTTCGCTTTCTCTTTTCTTTTCGCTTTCTCTTTTCCTTTCGCTTTCTCTTTTCCTTTTTTTCTTTTCACTTTCTCTTTTCCTTTTTTCTTTTCATTTCTCTTTTCCTTTTTCTTTTTCACTTTCTCTTTTCCTTTTTTTCTTTTCACTTTCTCTTTTCCTTTTTTTCTTTTCACTTTCTCTTTTCCTTTTTTCTTTTCACTTTCTCTTTTCCTTTTTTCTTTTCACTTTCTCTTTTCCTTTTTTTCTTTTCACTTTCTCTTTTCCTTTTTGCCTGTGTACAGTTTTTTTAAAAGGCTGTTGAAAAAAGGCACTGTAGCATTTTAAATATAGATAAAAAAATTGTTACTTAAAAATTCTATCAAAAGAGAAAAGGAAGACATACTTGAAATAAGAAACCAATTTTAGAAATGTTAATTATCTCTCTTGTTCTGTCTTATTCCTTTGACAGCATGATATGTAATGTCTTGGAATACATTTCTGATGATTCCTGATCATATAAATGAATTCATGGATCTTAGATATTTTTTATGGGATAATTATTGGATCCATCTCTAAAGAGAGAAAAAAAAGACTTACTATTGATTTTTATAAACTTGAATCATGATAAATAAAAACAGAATAAGAACGTCAGAATGTCATTTAGATAATCAGTAAGTTGTCTTGACAAATGAAGTAAAGAAAGATAAAGAAATTTTTGCTCTCTTATTAATTTTTATTAAAGTATTTTTCTACTTCTCATAATTACGTAAGCTTTTATTTCAAGTATGAACATAGATTCCTTTAAGTCTTTCTTTTAACAAAGAATCTTATTCAGTTGACTTGGTGCTTTTTAGGAAATAACTTTTCAAGAAGGATTTTCAAGCGAAAATTCTTTTAATTTGCGATGATACCTTCACTGTTGAATAGTCTTAGTCTGAAAATTACGTAAGCAACAGAAATGCTTTTTGACTATCTCCCTTGCACAGGCAATGCCTGGTGACAGTGCATTATAACAATGGTCGATCATTCCAAGATATTTAGAAAACCATGACACGAAATGACCAACTGCTTGAAAAAGTAAATTTCAGTATAGTAATAATAATAATATAATTGAAATGAATTTTAATAAATAGAAAAGCTTTCCATTTAGCTTTAATTGAAAACTAAAATATTAAATTTACTATTTCCACTAAACAAAATACACTGGTGTATTTCCAACAGAAATTATATTGATTGGAATATAAAATTTTGAGATTTAAAAAAAAATTCAGTTTTTCAGCCATTTTTAAGCGAATGACATTTGTAAACTAAAGTTAATTCTCGATTTTAAAAACCTTGCAAAAATAAAATATACATTGTTGACATGTTATTTTGGGAAAATTTGCAAATTTAAAGTTACATTTTTCTGATCTGAAACGAATATTACTTGTTTACTGCCTGAAATGAAGTATAAAAGCATTTCTTAATCACGGTGGTCCTGTTTTTCTGAGGTGCTAATTGATTAGTAAGCTGAATCTGTCAAAAAAATTAATTATGGTTAACCAGCATTGACATGAATTTACATAACTTAGGTGAACATTTTGTTTCCTGGTTTTTAACTACATAGTGAAATTAAAAATTTAACATATTTTCAGCCATTATCTAAATTTTATAGAATTTTAGTTAGTTTAGCTTTATCGCCTTATGTTTGAAGATGCTTTCTGAAAGATAAAATTATCTTTTAAATCTTAAAATTTAATAACTGAGAGAATGAAATTATATAACATGGCAGAGGTAACTCAATAATTTAAGATTTGTCATTTATGACCTACCATATAAAATGAAAAAGAAAGAAAAGGATATCTGCACACAAAAAATATTTTATTTTAAAAATTTTGGTGCATTAAGAAACTTCATAAATTATTCTTTAAAAAAAAAATGAAAACAATTTTTTTAAAAAATTCATTATTCATTGAAAAATGTTTTTTCTTTAGACTACGCTATCCTTAATATATATTGTTTCTAAAAGCAATTAGAAAGTTTATCTCGATAAATAATGGTGTAGTTTTATTTTATTTTATTTTATTTTATTTTTTTTTTCTATTTGGAGCAGATTTTCTGAAAAGGAGCAACTGCTTAAAAAAAAAAATAGGCAATTTGCATTTTCCAAGGAGTCATGCATTTAACTAATAAAACAGTTTTGACATGGTAGTCAGTTTCTAGAAATATCAGGAAATCAATTAAAGGGAGAGGTAACATGCAAAAAGAAAATTCACCCAGATTTTATTAAAAAAGTGATTTCTAAAATAATTTCAGTCATTTGTGAATAAGTCCTGAAAGTTTAATAAAAATCCAGCCATTATTTGATTTTTGCATGGATTTCCAAATTAATGTTTTTCACTGACAAAAAAAATTACCTTTGTAATATTATGTTTGCCAAAGTAAACTCGGGTAAAAATCTTGTCACTTTTTGATGAAAAATATACAAGATTTTTAATCAAAACTTCAAACATGTTAGAAAGAATGAAAAAATTTTAAATAATTAGAAAATAGTTTGATCTTTCCTCTTAACAATAAAAAAAAAACAAAAAAAAAACATTTCAACTATAAAACTTTGTTTTTATTAAGTTTGGGGTCTTTTAATATCATGCTTTTTTGTTTTTCCTGAAAATAAGGAGTGGAGGTACTTAGATATTCAATCAGTGATAATGGTTATTTCTTTAACTTTAAAAGATTAACTGAGAACTTTTTAGAAAAATTTCTGGATTGAATTGTGAGTTAATGCTGAAAAATGAGTTTGTCAGTAAAAAAAAAAAAAGAAGTTCCTGATGTAATTTCAATAACTTTGAGCAAATCCAGAGAAATGATTTGGACGCTTTTCTGCTTGAATGAGTAAATAAGCCGATATCTTTTCCAGAAAATATTAGAATAATTTGGATTTAATCTATTTGTAATTGAGCAGTTAGTAGTGCATGTTATTTGATGTTACAAGTTACACTCTCTGAAATATGCCAAATAAACTTAGCCTTCAGTCAGTCAGTTAAGTGCCATACGTGAAACACGCTTGGGCTAAATGGGCAGAAGATTATCCCTCAGTAGGTTGCCATTGCTTTCTGCGGTAGACTGGTTGCCGACCAAGGCTATAGAACCCAATCTGTCCTGCTATCTAACCCATAACTGGAAGGAAGAGACGGATTAATACCTTTTCCCAAGGGTATTTGCGCGTAAGCGAATACAATGGATTCAACTGGAATTCGAATGCGGCTCAGGGAGTGATAAAAATGAATTCCCATGACATCTAGTAAGATGCTTAAAAATTTTCTTTCCTGGTTAAGAAGAGATTTACAAGTAAATTATTCAGTTTTGTTGTTTAAGCAGTTGATTGAACAAAGAATTTTTCAGCATCTCGAAGTAAATCTGAAATTTATCAAGAACAATGTGGCATTTTAGCTATAAGTATAAACTTATATTGGTTGTGAATTATATATTTAAATATTTACTTGTTTGGCTTGTAGTTGTATGCTTATATTAAAACAAAAATGATGTATGCAAGTGGGATTCGGAAGGTATATATCACAGCAGGTTTAAGAAGAATGTCTCTGTATGGAATTGTTTTGTTCCCATGTCAAACTCTTCACAAACTGAAAAAAATTTGGAGTCAAAATGTCAGATATGACAGGACACTTTATTGATTGCAAATTTCCTCAGAATACAATTCCAATGCTGTGTTCAGATGCATGGTGCCAAAGTTGAATTTGAACAATGAAGAAGTTCAGCTTTTGTCATGTTGTATTGTTTTTCTGAGAACATTTCTCATTTCACAACAGAAATTACATTTCTTTCAAAATCAAAAAGTAAAATGGTTGGTGATATATGTCCAATATGTCCACGTGTTTTTTATGCCATCAGATACAATATATTATCAGTACAAAAAACAAATATTACTAAATCAAGCCAAGTTAAAGATGTATTAAAAAAAGAAAAAAAATTGTCATGCTTGCTACTTGTCCAGTGCACGCTAAGAAAATTTTAGCATTGCCTTTGTTTTCCTCTACCCCATTTTGACTTTAGTATGTTCTGTAAGTGTTAAATTTTCCAAGCCATCTCTCCTCGTATGTTACAGAAATTTCAACTGTAACTTTCTGATTCTAAGTATGATTGTCCTTTTTGTTCCAATTTTTTGTCTTTTTAATTATTTCACCCCAAGCAAGACAATAAAGTAACTAAGATGCAAAAGGTTACTGAGTGTTAAAAAAGGATACCTCAGACAAAATATTTGCATTAAAACATCTTAATTGTTCAAATGCTCTATCCATGGTATTCTTGGTATCCTTCTGTAGAATTAGGTCTTTCTTGCCTTATATTCTCTGCCATATAGGGAGATGGTTACATAACAGTTGAACATGTTTTTTATTTTTATTTAAATTTTCCTAGAAAAAACTGGATCTAGACTAAACCATGATATACTCTGATTTCAGCATTTGTTTATTTACGTCCAACTATATTGCTATCGAGTGATGAATATGGCAAAAATATATATTAGCCATGTGTTATAATGTTGATATATTATGTTGTATTTGAAGACATAAAAATACATGAACATGAACTTAGATTACTGGTGCCCCCTAAATACGAATTTGAACAAGATACTAGATTAGCAACTAGATCCCACCCTTTTACAATGAAACCGATAAAATGCAGCCGTAACTTCTACTCCAACAGTTTCTTTCCTCGCACTTCCCGACTGTAGGAATTCTCTTCCACACGATTGCTTCCCAAACGGCTACAATCTCCAGGAGTTTAAATGTAAGACACCTCCTAACACACTAACCTGCTCCCATTCTATCAAACACTCTTCCCATCTGCCCAACTCTCATCCTCGCTATCCTTACTCATCTGTCAACTTCCTCCTGACATTCCCTATGTCTAACCACTCCTTCTCTTTACCTTCCCCTATGTAGCCCCATGCGCAATAGTGGCAGTGGAATGCCTTGCTTGGGGTGGTGAGATGATTAAAAAAAAAAAAAATGTTGGATACATTTCCATTCCAATAAAGTATATGAAAGTAGGACATTTTAGTGTTGTTAAACATGTAATGTATGAAACAAACTCTCGGTATATTACAAAAACTTGAACTTGCGAATGTTGGCAATCATGGCTTTCCACAGTTTCCTGTCCTTTGTAATTCTTAAGTTTTGTCTTTTTGCCATCACTCACAAACCCTTCTCCATCAAGCTGACCAGGTAGGATATGTGTTGCTTTTGTCTGGATATTTCGTCTTCAAATATTTTTATGTCTATAGAAATTGATGAGCACAACGTAATCCAAGTTATGAATTAAATTAAATAACAATACTTCATAATCTCGTCCAAGTAAGTTAAATTTTCTACCAACCTCCGAATCTTAATTTTTTTTCTTCTTCCACTTAGCACCAATCATTCTAGTACAGTTATCATAACTATGCTGATCCTACTCACTCAAGACTATGGAGGATCATTACTGTAATGGTTAACTTGTATAAATAAGGTAGTATTTGAAGATTCAGACTATAGGAAACTGGTTTCACATCAATATATGATGCAGTCAATACATTAGTAAATGAGAATGCTAGTATAGTATTTTATGAACCAAAAATGCTTAAAAAAATTACTATGTCAACACTGGTGACTTAAGAGCTGACATTCAGTCAGTTAAGTGCCATACGTGATACACACTTGGGCGATCATGTCTCGAAAGAGACATGACTAACTGGGCAGAAGATTATCCTGTAGTAGGTTGCCATTGCTTTCTGCGGTAGACTGGTTGCCGACCAAGGCTATAGAACCCTAATCTGTGCTGTTATTTAACTCATAACTGGAGGGAATAGACTGATTAATATCTTCCCCAAGGGTATTTGCGCGTAAGTGAATTCAATGAATTCAGATGGAATTTGAACTGACATTACTAAATGTTTATCACTGTCTGAAAATTTGTACAAAGTCAAGAGTATTACCATGAAAAAACCCTGTCTTCACTCTTAATTTTTAAATATTTGTATTCAAACTGAAAGTTACATCCAAAGGCATTAATGCTGGCCTTTTTTTAATTGCTGTTAATTGTGAAAAAAAAAAAAAAATCAAGCTTTTCTAGTAACATTAACACTAATTTCTTTTCTGTCTGAGTTTTTAGGGTGAGGATTTATCATTAGTTACTTGAAAGAACCTGTTTTGCTCTTTCTAATTATCTACATTTTCTTTTTCAAATCATAAACATTTTCACTTTTGAAATCGTCAATATTTCCTATGAAGCTGCTTTGGTTCTCCTGGAGCAATAAATATATGGCTAACGAACATTTGTTTTTGAATGATTCAGTTAACTTGCCCCATATGGAAATATACCATTTCTAACTCTCTTAATTTAACACATTCAGGAGTTTCAATGGTCACTTTGATGAAAACAGATTTTAAGACAATATAACTGCAACTGCCCAACACTAGGAACAGAATAAGAGAAAATACAACATTTTTCATAAAGAACGTTAGCAAAATCCTTATTCTGTGTTCACAATGCTGAAGTGGTTCAATATCTCACAGCCCATGGCCTCTTCTCAGATAAACAGTATGGTTTCTGCTTCATCATTCTACTGCTGATATGCTAACAACTGTCACAGAAGATATAAACCAGGCTCTTGATAAGAACAGCAAAGCTTGAGCTGTTGTACTAGATATCTCTAAAGCATTTGACAGTCTGGCATGCTGGTCTTCTATGCAAGCTTCAGGAGTATGGTGTAACCAGATGGTTCTTTGACATAATCCAGTCAAACTTTCAAATCATGTAATGTGTCCCTCAAGGATCTTTTTCTGATCGTCATCAACAATCTCCCTGATATAATCAGATCCCAAATAGGTATCTGTGCTGACAATACAATCATTTACTCTCACATCAATAAGAAATTTGCTGAGTCTGACAAAACAGACTTCACTGTTGATCTTGAAAAGAACCTCCAATCTGTGGCGGACTGAGGGAAGAAACGGCTCGTAAATTTTAATGCTTCCAAAATGAATCTGCTATTTTTTAACCACCATAGGCAACTGCTCATACTCCCTATCAGCATGGATCAGGCTAGTCTCCCTGAAAGCAAATTCTATCAGCAGACCTAAAGTGGAATGACTACATTGATTCCATAGTTAAATCTGCAGAAGGTTGGCTGCCTGAGTAGGGCCAGGAACATTTTTTTTTTTTTAATTTTTTTTTTTTATGGATCCATCTTGCACATATATAAATCTACCATCTGCTCATGCATTGAATACTGCTGTCACATCTGGTCAGGTGCCCCAGCTATTCATCTTAGGGTTCTTGATAAAATCCATCAGAAAATCTGCAATATAATTGATCCTAACCTGGTAGCTCAACTCCAGTCCCTTTCTCACTGATGTAATGTGCCATTCGTCTATCTTCTACAAATACTTTCACGGCTTCTGCTCCGATGAGCTTAGCATCCTGGTGCCTTCTCTGCATGAATTTACTCAAGCTACTAGACAGTATAAAAAATACATCACAAAATAGGTTGTATTGTATGCTACTAGATGTATGTATATCTATATTAACAGCAGTCAATGTAAGTTTTATAAAGACAAAAGTATGAACACAGCAGTGGATATATTAAGTAGGGGCTGATAATTATTAGTTATTATTATGTTGTCCACTGATATTGATTTAAATTAGGTTGCTTTGAAATTGCATAAACAATTTAGACACCCTACTGGTAAAAAACTGATAACTTTATTGAAAAGTACTAAGGTGAACTTGAAAAAGAAATAAACGTTGAAAGTAAATGATGGAAAATTATTTGTACAAAATATGAAAATACCAATCTGTATTCTATTTTAAGTATCCCTCTAGCAACAGAATTTAATGAAACAATCTCAGTAGATTCCGAAAGATAAGAAAAACAGTATTTTCTAATTACTGTTGATCTTGTGCCCAGTTTCTGAATGGCAGCTGTGATTTGCGATAAACAACTGAAATAATTAAGAAATCTTTTCTTTGTGCTAGATATCAACCCTCGATGCCCTTAAAATGTTATCAGGTGATGAGTCATTTGCATAAGGCATTGAATATAGGAATAATGACTATGGCAGCAGCGGGAAAATCCTTAAAGCAATGGCATTTACAAATGACTTAATGGTGTAATCAGTGACATGGTTAGTACACTTCATTAGTAGTGGCATTAGTTTTATACTTGTCATCCCAGTTGTCTTTCCAAACCCTTCCCTGCATGGGACTGAACCTCTTGATCAATCATAGTTAGAAATACTTTATATCAGTGTTTCTCAGCCTTTCCTTGTGACCCATTTTGGTGTCAAAAAAAACATTTCAGGCCTATAAAAGCACAAAGTAGAAATTCTGCATAACAGGAAATACATTGTATTTACAAAAGCATAATGTAGAAGTATAAATCCTGATTAATGCCTTCATTGCTCCTGGTGTCCCCAGCCCTTTTTTTAACTTCTTTTAATTTTTAAAAGATCTTTAATTTTTTTTGTTTTAATCATTTCACCCCATGCAAGACAGTGAAACCACTTACACAAGGAGTCAAGTGTGAAAGAATAAGAATTGAATTTGAGTTTTGTTTAACGGCATATCAACCTCATTGGTTTATTTAATGCCAAAAAGGTGGGGTTTTAAGAGACTTTTTTTAATGTTTGGTTATAGTGAGAATTTGAGTTTTGTTTAACGGTATATCAACCTCTGTGGGTTATTTAATGCCAAAAAGGTGGAGTTTTAAGGTATTCTTTTTTAATGTTCGGTTATAGTGAAAAGGTTGATCCAGTCAGATTTTAATGAAAATTTATTTGTTTTTATTCTTTTTTATTTTAAAAAACTGAAAATGTCTTCTAGTTTTGTATTCAAAAATGTTTTGCTGAGAATAATTTTTTGTGGTAATAATTTTTTCTTAAAACAATGTGTTGTTGGTAATATTTTTCCTTCAAAAATGTACATTTTTCTATAAAATCTATTTTTACGTATATATTTTTATGAAAGTGTATTTTTATAATTTCACATTGTTTTGACTCCAGTTTGATGGAGGTTAACCATTTGCCCATAGCTGTTACCCTAACAGGTACTACTACTTTGGGTCAGGGTAGACCTGGGAACAACAGCAATTAAGAGGTGGTTCCATGCTCCTCACAAGCTCCCAATCAGAGGCCTTGCTGCTGGATGCAGTTTATCGTCATGCCCAGGACCCGAAAGAATAAGAAAAAAGGTGAAACATTAAGGAGTAGGAACAATAGAAGAATAATCAAGAAGACAGTTGATAACAATTGACATTGCATTTAAAGTTTTGAAGATCAAAGTTGGCTGGTAAGCATGGAGCTTGAAGAGAGTTCCACAAGTGAGAAGTGCTAGAAAAAAATTGTTGGCATAGAACTTATGGTTACATCTAGCCAATTTGAACTGTGAATTGATGAGATCTAATCAATGCCCTTAAATTCATAAAATCAAAATACTATAGTGAATATTTCTGAAGTCCATAAAGACCAATGTTAAGAATCACTGAATTTTAAATGCTATGTATCTCAATCATGAATCACATAACCCATTAGGGTTATAAGAACACCACATAAACTGCAGCAGTGGCCTTAATGATCTCAACCTTCTTCAGATTGGTTTGAATTCAATTTCCCTTCTCTTAGACTGCTTAACAAGCAGTGCTATAAAACCCAGTCTCTTCTGCTATTTACCTATAACTGGAGGGTAAACCATAAATTCATAACACCTGCAATGGTATTTGAATGTAATGAACTCAACTGGAATTTGAACTTGGGTCTCTGATTTCTCATTTTGAGCTTCAATCCATTACACCAGCTGCTGGATGTTCAAAAATGCCATGCATACCACAAGACAAAAGTAAGAAAAATAAATTGTGAATTAAAAAGCTATTTTCCAAGTTCTACTAGAACTTTGCATTGTACTTTTTTTTTTCTTTTTTTTTTTTTAAATCATTTCACCCTAATCAAGGCATTCCACTGCCACTATAGTGCTGAGAGAGCAATTAGATATAGGAAATGTCAGAAGGAGGGTGATAGACGAGTAAGGAGGTACATAGGAAGAGTGTTTGAGAGAATGGGTGTGAGTTAGTGCGTTAGGAGGTGTCTATTGACCTTACATTTAAACTCCTGGAGATTGTAGCTGTCGGGGAAGCAAGTATGTGGAAGGGAATTCCACAGGCGGGAAGAAAGAAATGATAGTCAAGGATGCCATGGTCCTGATAAAAAAATTAGTCTCAATTCACCCAGTAGCTATGCAAATTGAAGGTGATACTTGCCATTTGGATAGAGATCCACATGTTAATTTTGATGCTAAATTCAATTGATGTTTTCAATTGTAATGAATGGTAAAAGAATTAAGCATAAGATCATTCCCTAATCAAAGATGACAAAGCGGATGACAACACAGAACTACTGACAGAAAATAAGGCGACAGTTAGACAATTGTTTCAAGGAATATGTTCCGACACAAATGAATATATTTCTTCAAGATACTTGGTCATGCTGGGAAAATCACTGGGAAATATAAGTTTTGTTACAATATTAAATCTACTTCTGCTGACAGGATTAGTTAGATTGGTTTCAATAAGTTCAGTAAATTAAGAATAATATTAAATTCAGAAATTCTGGTGCCTTTTAACTTCATTATGGAAAATTAATTTAATCTTTTTAATGGTAGTAATCAGTACTATTTAAATTATGCTTTACATTACTTTCTTGCCATCAAGCTGGGATCAAAGTGTAGTATCTCTTCTTCTCATCACTAGTATTAATGGTAATATTAGTCATTTTGAAACATTTAGCACTCACTGACTGAGCAGCTATTGCTAATTGAAATTTATAAAAAAAATTTTCTTAAAAGAATTTTTCAGGGAATTTGTTTCTGAATTTTTATTTCTCTTTCCTGTATTAATGGACTTTCTTCCTGAACTTTGAAGTTGTATGGAATTTCAAAATCTTGATTGTCATGATTTTTCTTAAAGTTAAGATGTGCTCTACATTTTAGTCATTGCAGCTGTTGAAAGTCCTCAAGTGATGATTTTTGTTATATAGTATGGTTTTTTTGTTTGTGATTGTGTAGTGCCACTTTAAAATGTTCAAATATGGATGTTCACCAATTTCCACAAAGGTGTATTTGATGAAGTTAAGATCCTTGGTCAGAATACAATATCTGTAAGATAGTATCTGACAAGGTAAAATATGTTGTAGTTAGAAAAATAAGATAAAATCAATATTTGCAGTGATATTATAACTTGTTCCATGAAAACAATTTGTGTAGCATATTCATTGGATGTGTGTTGTGGTGCAGTGGATATCACCTCGGAACAAGAAATCGGGGAGCTGAGTTCGAATTCCAGTTGAATTCATTGAATTCACTTATGCGCAAATACCCTTGGGAAAGGTATTAATCCGTCTCTTCCTTCCAGTTATGGGTTAAATAATACGACAGATTGGGTTCTATAGCCTTGGCTGGCAACCAGTCTACTGCAGAAAGCAATGGCAACCTACTGCGGGATAATCATCTGCCCAGTCAGTCTTTCGAGACATGATCGCCCAAGTGTGTTTCAGGTATAGCACTTAACTGTCTGATTCATGGTTACTAACAAGCTGATGTGAATGTTGCATATTTACAAAATGGTAAGAGATTTACTTTCAATCCTCATCAGAATTGTTTCTTGAAAAACTAAATAAAACAGTACAATATGTGATTCAGCTCGATCTGTTTTCCAGCATAGGTATCAAAAATGAATGAAAGTTTCTATGAAAATGTACTTTTTGAATAATTCACTTTAGAAAAAGAAAATATAAAAGAGAGAAAACAATGAAAGAACAGAAATTTAGAAGACAAGAAAATGTTTGACATTGCATTTAAATTTTTGAAGATTAAAGTTAACTGAAAAGCAAGAGGCTGGGAGATAGATCCATCAGTGAGAAGAGTGAGAGAAGAAACTGTTAGCATTGAACTTAAGTTACATCTTGCCATTTTTGTAAAAGATGAGACCTTGGCACTAATTTAGCATTACAATTAAATTCATAAATTCTATTTACCGAAGGGGAAAGTTCGTCAGAACAACTACCATGAAAATTTTTATAAAAAAAGCATTTCTATTTTCATTCCACAAGAATAGCAGATTTGAAGAAATGGTATGTATGATTTTCTTACAACTGGTACCAATATATTAAAGTGCATTATAGATATGATGTCAAACATGTTTTTGATTAGAAGCACTGTATCAATATCTTTTAAATAGTTAAAATGGTATACTAGATCTGATACTGCTTTTAACAACTGCCACTTGAATTTGTTCTCTTACAGAATTATTGTAAATGACCTAAAAGTAATGCAATCAGTGGAATGACTCTTGGGAGTTTGAAGTTTTTTTTTCTTTTTTTGCCAGAAATGCATAGCACATTTTTCTCTTGAGTGTATATGTGAAAGTCTTTGCTGACCTCCCAAAGGGAATCTCTTAATGGAGTTTTATAATTTTTTTATCTTATTTTTCTTTTTCTTTTGAGGGTTTGGAAAATCTGTTGTATATATTAAGAATCAAGAAAAATAAGGATATCTAAGTCAACTTTGTGGAGACTATGGAATTGCTTTGCCCACACTGAGAGTTCTGGCTTATATTACCAGAACAAGAATGAAAGTATCCAGTAACCCCCCCCCCCCCCAAAAAAAAATAAACAACCTATATTATGAAAGTTTCATGACATCATTTTCTAAAAACTTCAAATGGTTACAGTTGCATGTGATAAAGGCATATTAGCAATATCATATAACCAGAGTGGCCAAATCTCAACAGATTGATGTCTATTTCACCAAAAAGGTGGGCATTAGTGGGAATATACAAATTCCTTCAACATACATACACACACATATATATATTTATATATATATATATATATATATATATATATATATATATATACTATAAAAAATAGATTTAAGGTATGCAATATTTATGGATTAAAGTGCTCAAAATCAGTAATAGTGTATGTAAAAGTAGACACTGAGGTCAACAGCCAGCAGTGACAGTTTTATGCTTAAATGCAATCCTCGGTCGATTGATTATGTTTAGCATGAAACAGGCTGTCACTGCTGGCTGTTGACATCAATGCTCAATTATATATGTATATGCCAATCAAGCCAAGTTGAATAGCACTTTCAAGTGAAATCCTTCTTGATGTAGATTTTTGAAAATTCCTGTCTGCTCAGTTTCATATCCAAACATTAACAAAATAATTTCAAATAAACGAATTAGGATCAAATATGGACCAGAATCCAACAAAATGAAAGGATAAGGATTTACAAATATTTCCTTCCAATTTTTGCTTTACTTTACCATATATATATATATAAAGAAATTGAATGAATAGATAGATTTTAAAAAACTACTGTGCTCAGTAATAAGTAGAGCTTAATATTGTAATATTTTAAAACAGTGGTTTGTCAAACATTTTTATCACTACACAAAAACCAAAAATCTATGAATTTGTTTTCTATTATCCAAAATAAATCATTGTCATCATTCGTTTTAAAATATCCCCAAAAGAAGAATGACTAAGTTCTGAAATATGAAATGTTTTGTGTGTTGATGAAAATAACATGTTTGATAAACCATTGTGATAAAAATATTACTATATATATAAAGTTGAATATACGTATTGGAATCCGACAAGATGAATAGAATAAGTAAAGAACAAGTGGGAAAAAAGTATCTTTAATCTAACAGGTTTCACTTTAACAAGCTTCTTCAGAGATTCATGAAAGATGAATGTTTTAAAAATCTAAGAGACAGTATGTTGATTGAGGTATAGTTTCATTGGTCAGATACGTGTCATGTGTGATAAAGCAATGGATGAATATTAAATTTAGAAGAAAAACTTGTCGGTTTTAGAATGTGTGTCAATGCATAATAAAAACATTAGATGTTTATTATGAATGTAAGTATATGTAAGCGAAAATAACGTGTTAAGTGTATTTAAACTATAGACGAATTGTGTGTATGTATGGATGACAGTGACAAAATACATTTCAAATACTGTACACATGTTAAGTGATGGAACAAATTTTCTTTTTTTTAAATAAAATGAAAGAATCAGTTATGAATGTATGTGTTGAGAGAAATTGTGTGAATGTGTGCGTTTATGAGTCAGTAAAGTTAATCTGTGAAATAAGGTATACACGTGTCAAGTGATGGAATGATTTTCTCGCATATTAACTTTACATGTTGGCACACACACGCACACAAGTTTTTTTTCTACATTTAATATTCATCCATTGTTTTATCACACGTGACATGTATCTAACCAATGAAACTATACAGCAATCAACATACTGTTTTAGATTTTTAAATCATTCGTTTTTAATGAATCTCTGAAGAAGCTTGTTAAAGTGAAACATGTCAGATTAAAGACACTTTTTTCCTACTTTTTCTTTACTTATTCTATTCATCATATATATATATGAGAATATACTCATATTTATAGTCCACTGCCGCTTTCATATTGGGTGTATGAGATTAAGACTTGCTAAGCCCAGTGGGAGAGTTGGCTAATATATATATATATATATATATATATATATATATATATTTTTCATTTGTAAACGAGTTATTACACGACCTAGGTTTCTACCATGAGTGGTGTCTTATGGCGATTTTCAATAACTAGGTCACATAATAACTTGTTGACAAATGGAAAATGTTCAAAATTTCTATAATGTAATTGTATTGAACACATTTTACTACTAATGTGCACTGATTTAATATTATTATGACCAGAAACTAAGTAATTAATCATATATATATATATTTAAAGAATTGTTAAAATGATATTATAGAACATTTAAAATTAAACTATTGCTTTAAGCATTTCCATCTAGATAAATACTTCCTTTTCTGCAAACTAAATGAGTTGGATTTCTCATTAGAATAAATTCAGCTGATTTGCACTTCTCAACCTTTTGGTCTTAGATGAACAAATTAACTTTTCAATTTCTACTTCTTGGGCTAGAATGCTGAGAAGTACAAATTAATGCTACCTCACTGTTGTAAGGGAGCTAAGACTCTTACCTGCCACTTTAGATTGTCCTCCAAAAGGTTAAGTACTGAGGTAATTATACTATTTTGGGATTCTGGTCCAATGTGGATTCCAGTTTTGAACAGCTTTGTTCTCTATTCCATAGCTTCAGCTTGTAGTTTCTTAATTTGGCCTTGCTAGGATGTAGCTATTGACTGATCTCATGTTGGATAGTATTGGAAAGTTCTTTGATTGTACATAGTGTGGTTGCACGATTCAATAGAAATGGATGTGCATTTCATGCCCCTTGGTACTAGTCAGTCTGCTAGTTGTTTTAATGTTATCTACTCATGTTTACAATTTACAGTAAATTTAGTAAGGCTGTGTTGCAAGAACTCTGCAATCTTTACAATAGCTGACAAATTGAAATTGTTTTATTTTTTTTTACTAGTGTGGAAAATAGAATTATACGTTCTTTTGCATTCATCTAATATAAATGACAGTATTACCTATGCTAATAAAAATGTATATATTTAAGTAATTTCATACTTCTATTAATTAAGTAAATATACAAATCATTGCATTGCTTTGGAATTTCTTTATCCACTTTGTTATATGCTATAAATGAAATTGGCTTTTAGTAAATATGTTTATTTAAACATATCTTGAAAAATTTATTGATATTGTAAATTCCAATTGAAGCATTGCTTGTAAACAATGCAAGTGTTGTGGAGTTGTGGCAAAATCTTCATCACCAAGTTGTTATTGCTGTTCTTGTGGCCTGTTTGGGCCGAAAGCAAGACACGGAAACAAGAAGGTAGGTTCAAATAGTGTATTAGAATAACAGGAAAATATATACAATACTAAGTATTAGTAATTAGCAAAATAGAAGTGTAAGTCTGAACGGTATAGTTACGCTGCATCACGACTGTTTCTAGATGCCTCACAGCTGCCTACCCGGAAGTCACTCAGATTATTATCTATTGACAGAGGAAGAGTCCATTTTTATAGATAGGGTATGATAACAATAAAGATGCGCCTTTTACACTGCTCAGCTGTCCTCATCACAAGGATGAAGCCACTGGTTGCTTGAAGATTGATGCAGCCAGCTTCAGAGTAAATTTTGGAAGAGTATACAAGACCCAGCGATGTGCGTTGTGGTGCATTGGATATCGGCTCGGAACGAGAAATCGGGAGTCGAGTTCAAATTCCAGCTGAATTCATGCATTCACTTATGCACAAATACCATTGGGAAAGGTATTAATCCATCTATTCCTTCCAATTATGGGTTAAATAACAGGACAGATTGGGTTCTATAGCCTTGGTAGACAACCAGTCTACTGCAGAAAGCAATGGCAACCTACTGCGGGATAATCTTCTGCCCAGTCAGTCATGTCACTTTTGAGACATGATCGCCCAAGCATGTATCACGTATGGCACTTAACTGACTGACTGATACAAGACCCACCAATGACCTTTCCCCTAAGAGAATTATCGGCAAAAGTGTCTTTGTAGGTGGTGTACTGGATCACTGCTTTCAAAACAAGCTGACTAAGTTATCCCATCTACCTGTTTTGAAAGCATTCATTCTTCTAGACAAACCATCAACTAAAGCTAACAAGCTATGCCTTCCTGTATTGTGAGAGGCCGTGAGCTATACAAAGCAGAGATATACTCATTTTTTAGATATTTAATATTCACACATACCCACAATGGAAATGCACTGGAAATCAAAAAGAAAGAGATTGTTAGTGGGCAATAATACTGATAATATAGGGCTATTATATGTATAATAATTAGCATTGCTAATGTTTTCATTATAGGAATCATTGAAAATGAGGGAGAAAGGGATTGTAAGTGGTAAGTAATGTATGAAAGCATTACTAATAAAACAAGGTTGTTATATGTATAATGTAAATGCATTCGTAATGATTCTACTCTAGGAAAGTATTGACAACCAAGAGGAAACGTGTTTTTATTGGTTAGAAATAAATCCAAGTGTTACTGAGAGAACTGTGTTATAAAATCTTATTGCAGTTGTTTTTACCTGTTTTAAATGTTTTTTATTTTATTTTAGCAGTCAATCTCCTATTTCGTATCCTCATAACTCAAAGCATTATTACCAATTTTTTTCATCCATTGAATTTATAGAGCATTAATTTTATCGTTCAAGCCTTTTTTTTTTTTTTTTTTCTTTTTTTTTTCTCCCTATAAAATGAAGCTATTATCTCTGGAACTGAAGACCGTTTTCAGCACAAAGTATATTACTGGTTATTATATGCCTGGATAAGTTTTACTAAATTGCCTGTTGTTTTCCTTTTGTTTAAGACTAATGGAAAATAAGTTTTATGTCAAGAGAAACTTTTTCATAATTTTGTTAATTACAAACTACTACAATGCAGTTTATTTTTGCCATTTTCCTTTTAACTTGGTTTAATAAAGATGAGCGTTTGCAGGTATGACCATTTATTGATTGAAGAGATAAGCGTTTCCTCCAGTATCTTTTAAGGTCATTCATAACATTCAGTTCATTCATACAAAATGAATTAGGCTAAATTAATTTGTAAGGCAATTATGTTTTTAAATTGACTGAAAAAAAAAAAAAAATAAGACTTTGGATAAAAAAGTGAAAAACAACTCAATTGAGTCTCTGGTATCTTAAAAATATAATTGACTTTTTATATATAAATTGTAATATTTGTTAAAGAATTGAAAATTTTAACAAACATGCAATGAGTATAATTCTGTGACAAACACTGGAATCGATAAAATTGATTA
>JBBBDQ010000714.1:4002500-4022500 GCA_037127315.1 Ascarosepion bandense
GCAGTTATATAAATCCACCATCCGCCCATGTATTGAGTACTGCTGCCACATCTGGTCGGGTGCCCCTTCTATTCTCCTCGGGGTTCTTGACAAAATACAGCGAAGAATCTGTAACATGATTGATACCGACTTGGCTGACCGCCTGCAATATCTCTCTCATCGGCTTGACGTGGCTTCCCTGTGCCTCTTCTATAAATACTTTCATGGCTTCTGCTCTGACGAACTTAAATCACTGGTGCCCCCTAGATGTGAATTTGCACAAGATACTAGATTGGCAACTAGGTCCCACCCTTTTACAGTGAAATCGATGAAATGTAACCGCAATTTCTACTCCAACAGCTTCTTTTCTCTCACTTCCCGCCTGTGGAATTCCCTACCGCATGCTTGCTTCCCTGACAGCAACAACCTCCAGTAGTTTAAATGTAAGGTCAATAGACACCTCCTAACACACTAACTCACACCCACTCTCTCCAGCTCTCTCCCTATGTACATCCTAAGTTGTCTATCACCCTCCTTCTGACATTTCCCATATCTAATCCCTCTATGTAACCCCCTGCACTATAGTGGCAGTGGAATGCCTTGCTTCGGGTGACACGATTAAAAAAAAAAAAAAAAATAAAACATATACTGGCCTGAATAATTGAGAAATCTTAAGAGAACATGCATCCTCTGCCAGGACCTGAACCTGCGTCCCCTATAGGAAACTGTCATTTTAGTCTAGTTGACCCCACAGGACCCATGATTACAGTACTTCTGTAATATCCAGGCCTAAATTTTCAAGAAATCTTGTTTGGAAAGTATGTTTTCTAATGACAGCATCTTCCCAGTGCATAGGGGTTGCAGGTTCAAATCCTGGCAGAAGATGGATATTTATATCTAATCTAAACTTATTTATAAATGGAACTTTGTGTGTGTCTGTGAAACGACTGAACCAATTTTCTTGAAAATTTACACAGTTGTACTATAAGCGTCTGCAAGTGTTCTTAGCTAGGTTTTGTGTCGAGGTACCCCCGATAAATATCGAAAATCGATAATCGAAAAAATCAAGTTATAGAAGGAGCGGTCCGATTTTAATCAAATTTAATACACTCATAGACAAAGACATAAGAAACGATATTCAGAAGTTTCAAGGTTGCAGTTCTTACAATAGTGCAGAAAATCAATAATATAAAAGGCAAGATGTTTGTGTGTGTGTCTGTTTATCTGCCTATATGTCTGTATTTTTTCAGCCCTTTTATTTTAGTTTTTGCTTCGGGTTTGGCTCTAAGTAGGTATAATTGTAGTTCTTAGTCTCAGCCATGATACCATTTACTCAGATGACTTTTTTAGCCTTCAATATTCAGTTTACGACGAAAAAAACTTATTTGATATCAATACCAGCAAATCAAAATTTGACTTACATCCATTCATTTTTCTTTCAGTCTACGGTTTCGCTTTAACTGGAACCAACTATTGCTTTTTAGTCTTTTGTGCCAATGTCCAAAGAGTCTGAGTTCCAGGACCATGGATTAATTTTAAAGCTTTCATTACACCCGAGCAACGCCTGGCTTTTCTGCTAGTTTATATTATAGAAAAAAAAACACTCTCTGCTCAAGTATGAGTATTTATTAAAAATGTTTTATATAAATTTGAATAAATATGTTGGTTATTATCAATTTTGTAAGTTTCCATAAAATTTTATAATATATATGTGTGTATGCATATATATATATATATATATATACACACACAATATGAACAAAAGTAGAAAAATTAAACCTTTCCACAGAATATTTTTTTTGTCTCATTTCTCTACTTGTGCATATGTGTGTGAATAAAAACAAAAAGAAGACTTATCTTAACCAACATGGTTTGTCCTCTGAGGGTTGATCTGAACATGTTAGCTATTTTCCTTTCATCTTTATTTTCATTGTTCTTTTGCAGATATCCTCTCCATGAAATTTTTGCTGAAACATATCTTAAAAGTAGAACAGACTAATTGTCCACTGTTTGTAGAAATTTACTTTATTAAGAGTGGTTGATACTTAGAGCATTACATATATTTTTAATTTTTATTATAAGTTTATGTTTTTATTATAAACTTATATATTCTAAAACTCTGACCGAATAATATTTTTTTTCTTATTTGGAAGGACTTTTGATCTGGCTGAGAAATTTTCAACATGCTTTAGTTTACAACTTGGCACGAAAAAATTCCCCAAAAAGACAACCTTTTTTCATGCTATTAAGAAATATCTCTCTGATTTGCATGAATGTGTAGTCATTATATTTATTGATGCTTATGGCTGCCTGTAGCAGAGTTAAAATATATTTCTACATTTCTGGTTTTTCAAAGAATAATTTTTCTTGCTACTTTCAATGTCAGTAACGCTTGTTTGATTTCATTCAAGAACATCTTCAACTCTAATTTTGAAATGAAATTTCTCAATCAATAAATTTCTATTATGTTTTAAACAGCCAATTGCAATCCTTGCTGATAATACCATGTGACGAATATAATTACATTATTTATTTCATTTTCATTGCATGAAAGAAAAACAAAATACATTTGTTTTCTTTTTCTGATGATTCTCTTTTGTTATCTTTTTGTAGCATAATAAATGAATTAATTTTCTTTAAAATAAAATTTAAAACATGAAAAATGATGAGGTTTAATTTCTTACATTTATTAATCTTTAAAAATATATGAAAATATATTTTTATTTTATTTTTAAAATTTTCAGTTATTTTTTCTTTGTTAGTATTGTTCTGCTAAGCTCTCTCGCAATTTTTAGTGAAACTAATGGGACTGTTGGGTTGGTTAAAAATGTGATTTGGTTTAAAAAGATTTAAAAATTTTTGTCATTTTTCTAACTTAAGTGAAAGTTGAGAGTCATTGAAATCTACAAAATATCTTTCTGATTTTACTATTTTATAAGAATAAAAGTTTTGTCAAAATAATGTTGGACTAATTTTTTTAAAAATTAGTAATGCTTAGGATGTGGTTTCCGGTTTTCTCTTTTCCAATCTTTTCACTCTTTTCTTTCCAATTGGAGTAGATAGACTAAACTATCACCCAGTTCACACTCCACCCACGTCTACTGAACAGGTGAAGAGGCTCATCCCTTGTTTCCTGTTTAGGATGTGGTTTCCGGTTTTTCTCTTTTCCAATCTTTTCACTCTTTCTTTTATTTTATATATATATATTTTTTTCAATTAGAGTAGATAGACTAAACTATTGCCCGGTTCACACTCCACCCACATCTATTGAACAGGTGAAGAGGCTCATCCCTTGTTTCCTGCTTAGGATGCGGTTTCCGGTTTTTCTCTTTTCCAATCTTTTCGCTCTTACGTAGCCCCCAGCGCATCAGTGGCATTTTCGCCTTGCTTGGGGTGATATGATTAAAAAAAAAAAAATAAAGGAATTCCTGATGTATGAATTCCTTATTACTGATCCCTGAAAAATAAATCTATAAATCTGTGTATTTACACTTAGACTATTGTCCTTATCTTAGTTGTTGTTATCACGTCTTGACAATTGTATCCTCCAGCTTTCTTTTTTCTTTGTTCTTCAATTAATTCACTCCAAGCAAGTTGATAATGCTATGAAGATCCAAGAGCCTTCTGGGAGTGTTAGTGAAGGTGAAGACTTCAGAAGAAACCAAAGAACCAATCCCAAAAAGAAAATAAGGGATAAGCCACTACTGATGTTCGAAAGATCATGAAGAGGAGTATGAACTTGAGGATAGGTTCATCTATCTACTCCAATTTATCAGGTGTATATTGATCTGGGAAACATACAGGGAGTTAATAATTGTACTCTTTATATAATCTACAAGTGTACATCTACCTAAGGTTTGAGATCACTATAGCTGAAACATTGTGATAACAAGTTGACCACAGTCTGGATTTAAATAGTATAAATAATAACTCCTCATCCCAGAAATTCAGACAGCAAATCTGTTTACTTGCTATATACACCAAGAAAAAAATTGCTTTGACTCTTTAAAGGACTCTATGATATAATTTGATTTGAGTTTTGGTTAATGACATATCAACCTCTGTAGCTTATTTAATGCCAAAAGGTTGTGGGTTTAAGGTATTTTTGTTTTTTTTTAATGTTTTGTTATAGTGATAAGGTTGATTTAGTCGGATTTTAACGAAATTTCTTTTTTTGTTTTTTTATTCTTTCTTATTTTAGAAAACTGAAAATGCCTTCTAGTTTTGTATTCAAAAATGTTTTGCTGAGAATTTTAAATGTGTTATGGTGATAATTCTTCAAAAATGTATTGTTGGTAATATTTTTCCTTCAAAAATGTATACCTTTCTATAAGTCTATTTTTATGTATATATTTCTATGAAAGTCTATTTTTATACTTTCATAGTGTTTTGACCCCTATTTGCCCATAGCTGGGACCCTAACAGGTGCTGTCACTCTGGGTCAGGGTGGACCTTAGAACAACAGCAATTAAAAGGTGGTTCCATGCTCCTCACAACCTTCCAATCAGAGGCCTTGCTGCTGGATGCAGTTTACCGTCATGTCCAGGAACATCTATGGATATAAAAAAAGAAAATATATATTCTGTTTTTCTATAATTAGCATCTCACATTATTTATTTCATCATATTATGTTTAATTGTGTTTAATCTGATACTCATATTTTCTAATGTTAAAAGATTATATTGTAATAAAATGATTAATAGATATTTTTTTTTTTTTTTTTTTGTTAAATTCTCTTTTCCAATCTTTTCACTCTTTTCTTTATTTATTTTTTTTTTCAATTTGAGTAGATAGACTAAACTATCGCCCGGTTCACACTCCACCCACGTCTACTGAACAGGTGAAGAGGCTCATCCCTTGTCCCGTGTTTAGGATGTGGTTTCTGGCTTTCTCTTTTCCAATCTTTTTACTCTTACGTAGCCCCCTGCGCATCAGTGGCGTTATCGCCTTGCTCGGGGTGATATGATTTAAAAAAAAAAAAATGGGCTATTGTAATAATGAATTAATTTCTTCTACCCCTAGCTTTGGGTTAAATATAAGTGGCACAGGCTCTTTAGTCTTGGGTGGTAGTCAGTCTTGGTTCTAATCTGAATTCAAAATTTAGAAAAGACAATAGTAAACTGCTTCACTATATTTCTCAAGAAGTCATGTCAAATCTGAGATGATAAAGAAAAGTTAACTGGAGACTCATGATTGCTGAAAGTAAGTGTTGTTTCCAAATAGAAAATTTCTACAGAAAATTAACTAAGCTTTACGCAGGGCTTGTGCATATTACCCTTGAACACCCCATCAGGCCGCGAAACTGATTGAGAGATCTCTCTATCTTATTAACATTTAATTTGACTTATTAAAGGGATTTTGATATCTTTCTGGGGTCTTTAATATTTATTTATTAATTTTTTTGTTAATATGAAGTCTTTAAAAAAACAAAGTTCACTGGTTTTATCAATAATGTTAACACTATTTATATTATTTGGACTGTGATTCTCATCTTTGTTGCCATTTATACAAATGGCAACAAAGATAAAGACAATAGTCTAAATAATGTAAATATTACCTCATCTCAGAATTACAGACAAATACAATAATGTTGAATGTGCTAAAATTCAATTATTTTGCAAGAAAAAAATCTGAAGTTGATGTTAGAAATTATCACAGAATATTTTGTTGATTTAAGATGGAAAGATTTATTATGGCATTTGTCTCTAATTTGTATTTAGATACAGATTTTAAAGTTGAATTGTTTACCTATATTGCATATGATCCATTATTGTACATACTTATGTTATATTAATACTACCTTATAAAAATTGATATTTAGTAGAGTGGGTTGTGACACAGAACCCTTGCAAATAACAAAGTGGAACACTTGTTAAATTTTTGTTACTATTTTTGTTAGATATTTCTTCATTAAAAAAAATATTTAATCATTTTCTGTGGTGGGTGATTTGGATTAATTATATATATTTTTTCTTCCTCACTGTTTCAGTCATTTACTCATTTCTCAGGTGTCTCTTATGTGCAGGAAGAAGTGTAAAAATCCTGTCACATTACCAAACCAACCCATTTGCAAATACCTTTTACTGTCAACTGGACACAATTACTTTACTGTATAAAATGCTTGTCAAAAGAGTAATAACGTAAAAATACTAAAGTTTTACAATTTGAAGAAATTTAAAGATTCTGATATCAAATAACTTTTACATTAATAAACTTAGCTTTTGTTGTTTCTTCATTGTTTTTAAATCACTTTCAATTTAGTTTTAATACTCTTTTATATTATTCACATGACTGATTATCAAGGAACTTGGATCAGATCTAAATGAACCAGTTTTGTTGATGATCTGATTTACCTGGAATTGAGTTGAAAATGCTTTTGATTTTTAGAAAATTGATAGGGAAAAAAAAACTGCATGTGTGGCCTCCAGGCTTTTCTCTGTATTTATTAGATGTTCTTTGATTTCAAGGCTTTGAAGAAAAATATTGATTTTCTTTTCTTTTTAATTTTTTTTTTCTTTTAACTGCTGCAAACTGAGTTGGAAGGTGATAGGTAGCATAAAAATTTATGGGAGTACACACAGGAAAAAAAAAATGACAATTTCTTTGAGTAGAACCAAAGAAATATGATTTTACAAGTAAAAGACTGTCAGACACTCATGTATAGTGATTTACTTGCTTAAGTCTGGCACAAGTATAGAGAACTCATTGAGGATCAAGCTCATAACGTAGTAATAATTGTTTGCCTTTACTCCAGCAAGACATCAGCAACTATGATGCAGTATAATAGATATTTAATGTGTTTGGCACAAGGTTGTATGTTGGAGACACTCTTAGAAGACTGAACTCACTATGCAATAGTAAAAATTTGTAAGAATCTATTACATGAATTTTGCACATGTACACTCTTTCATCTCATATATATATATATATATATATGTGTGTGTGTGTGTATATATTCATTCACATACTTACCCTTCACAGTAGAGATTGCAAAAAATTATCAACCTGACCAGAAAGCCATTTACACAAGAATAAAGTATCTGGACTGGTGCTATAAAAAAGAAAACTACAAAGTACACCAATTCAGCATTTAATCTCCTTCAAAGTAGTTCAGTTCTTTCTTGAGGCAACATGTCATTTCCATTGATGGAAACATTACTGGAGTTCCTTTCTTGAGATAGTGAGCAGATGCGTCATTTCATTCTCTTAGATTTCCTTGTTGTCTTGAAATCTTGTTCTTCTCGAGAATTAATTTTTGTGGAGAAAAAAGTTGCAAGAAGTGAGATCTGGGTAATATGGTGGTTGTCAAATCTGAATTGATTTATATAATAAGAAAGTGAAAGAATAAAACCCCCTGTTTAAGCATTTACTTCTATAAAAAGTGCTCAATACAGAGTAGAGCTTAATATTGTAATAGCAAAATTATAATATATATATATATAGAGAGAGAGAGAGAGAGATGGGAAAAGTTTTTGTGGCATGTTTCATCTGTTAAAATTTCATTAGACTGGGTTTGTTGGCATTGTTATGACTGCACATGCACAAGAGATGCTAGTAGTTTCAACATTTTGAAAGAATTTTTTAAAATAATTTTTTTACCCCCCCCCCCCCCCCAACAATTTGTTTTAAATATAAAAATAATTCATATAGCAATCTTCTGTTGGAGCACATCTGGCTATCTTTCAGGATGCATTAGTCTGCCTGGGTGCATAAGTTGAGAAACATAGGACTATTGGTTGAAGTTTAGATGATAAGAAAGAGCTTAATATATTTTTGGGTAATTTCTTCATTGAACAAATGTTTCTAAATATCGAATCTAAGGGGGTAATTACTGCAGTACCTATTTTATTTTTTATATACTATTTTCTAAAAATAATATCTATTCCAAAATGTTAAAATGAATAATCCTTAAAATATGTTAAATTATTTTAATCATGTATGACTGTTTTAAAAACAAGGACATCGTAGATTTCTCTGAATTTGTAATTATTTCAGTGTAAACAGATCTTGCACTTCTATTCAGTGTTAGTTTTGGATTTCCACAACTATTTAGAAAAAGGAAAAAAATGTGCAATTGAAGCAGTTTTCCCAAACCACAAGAGTTATGTTAAGATTTATTGCATAATAAACAAAATGCAGTTGCCTTGTTCACATACACTTCTGGTCAAAATATTAAGATCAGATACAATAGAGTTTAAAAAAAAAAATGAAAAAACACTCTTATCTGAATCAAAATGCATTTGCAAAACATTTACATTTAATTAGAAAATGTAGTTTATCTACAAGAAGTGAAATTTTTGAGCTTTTAATTAATTAGTTTAAGCAAACATAGAAAAAGTATTTTTTGGTTGCTCATAAAGTTAAGACCATGTAAATAAAAATAGGAAATACAGAACAAATAAGTCACAATGACAATTTAGTATTTGGTAGTGTTTACTAGAAAAATACTCCTGGTCTTAAGATTTTGCCATAGAGAGTATATTAGAAAAATATTATTTCTTCAAGTTTTAACAGGTCTTTTGTAATAAAATATTTAATGCTAAAAATACACCACTTCTGCTTGAAAAGTTTCTTTTTTTTCACTTCCCACCTGTGGAACTCCATTCCATTTATTTAGTTTCCTGATAGCTACAATCTCCAAAAGTTTAAATGCAATGTCAATTACCATTTTCTGTCTTCTTGAATTTTGGTCATCTTTTATCCTTTCCGCAATGACCCTGCACCCAGTCTTTTCTTTCACTGTAAACACCTGCTCACTCATGGGTTGAAATGGTTAAAAAAAAAAAAATTATCCTCAACTTGTACAGAAGTGGATTTTAAAATCTGTGTCAATGTTGCATCAATTATTCAAGAGACTTGATTGTAAAATTCTGTGAAACTCAGTATAGACAAGATAAATGAATATGTCATTTTATTTATTACTTGTTGTTTTAAATACTCTGGTTCATAAATTTTCTTTTTCTCAAAATGCAATAATTGCCATTTTTTTCATATCAATGGCTAATTAGTACTCATTTCTGAGCATATCTGTCTGCCAGGGCAACTTGTAATTCCTTCTGACAGATGCCTGCTGAACAGGACCTAGTTAGTTTTTGCAACAAATCTCCTGACAAAACCGAAAAAGTCAAAACCATAGTCATGTAACTGGCTGATCTTCCCTACTTAAATACCTAAATGCTCTACATGTTAATTTTCCTTCAAACATGTATTGAGCACTTTCTAATACAACTGTTTACTGGTCTAATTTAAACCCGATTTATAACTGTTCAGTGTATGTATGTGTGTATATAAAAACAAATATAAAGAAATATTTGATAAACACAAAACAATTTACAATAAAATTCTTAGAGACAGTGGCCGTCAATCCTCCAAGATTAACTTTGTGGAAAAATTTAGGAGCCGAAAAAGAAAAAATAGAAACAGGAAAATCATATGGTATAACCCTCCATTTAATCAGTTAATTTTACACTTGGACATAAATTTCTTAAGCTAATAAACATTTCCCCAAAAATAACCCTTTAAGCAAAATTTTCAATAGAAATACAATAAAACTCAGTTATAGCTGCTCCAACAATTTAGAAAAAATAATTAAATTACATAACAATAAAATATTGAAAGCCTACAACAAAAATAACTCTAACACTTACGCCAGTTTGCCCCATAATCATAACTTTTGTAATTGTAGAAACCCGAACCAATGCCCCATACCTAATAAAAACTTAACAAAATCCCTGGTATATATGTGTTTGATTTCATCCATGGAGAATCTTAAGGATGCTAAAATTTATATCGGAAACACAATGAACATTTTTAAAAAGCGGTTTTACAATCACCTCTCATCCTTCAATAACAAGGACGAACAAAATATGACATCAGTTTCTAAATATTTTTGGAAGTTAAAAAACGAAATGAAACACCTAAAGTTAAATGGAAAATCCTCAAACAGGCCAGAACATCTAAATCTGTAAAGGAACCATGTTTCCTTTGTCTTCAAGAAAAAATGGAAATCATTAAATACATGAGTAGCATCATATTATAAAACCAGAGGCATGAAACCACAGTAAACTGCAAACACATTAAAGAACTAACCTTACAATCATGCTAAATGTACAAAAGCCAAAGTTAGGATCCCTAGAAACGATAAACCTTTATAGTATTAACAACACTCTTACCTCAAATTTTACCTTTATTACATTCTACAAACTCTGATCTAATTAAGATTTTATATTAAAAAGAGGTTTCCTAAATTTTAAATTAAGATTAAATATTAAAAAATAGATTAATTATAAAAACTAAGTTTAAATACAAAAATATTTGTAGTTGTATAATTCACTAATACAGATATGTTTAACAAATAGTAACTCCTATTCCCACTTTATAGCACACACTCCTACTCCTCCCCACCCCATATGCATTTCCTTATTTTTCTTTTTGTTAAACCCAGAGGACTGACCATAAAAGCATACCTTATCTTCTAATGTTAAATCTGTCTATAAAATTTTCAACACATCTATTAATCACCTCTATCCCCTACCTCTTCCCTCTTTTCATTCAAATTCTGACAACTTACAACTCTTATTTCACATTTCCCACCCCACCTAACTCTCACACAGAATTCGCCAAATATAAAAAAAAAAGAATTTCCATTTTTTTTTTTCACACTACCTGATGAGACATTGTCCTTTCAATGTCGAAACAAAATGTACACTTTGTAGTAGATGATAATTTGTACATGTGCTAAACTATAATATATATATATATATATATATATATATATATATATATATATTTTATAGTGACATTGTAACATATCCATGTTATAATTTCTGAATAAATATTATTAGCTCTACTTTGTATTGAGCACTTTCTTAAAAATAGTGTTTCTTTGGACAAGGAATGTTATTCCACCCATACTTGTGTGTATATATATATATATATATATATATATATATATATATATAAATTATACTTTAGAACATGTACAAACTACAATCTACTGTAAAATTGTACATTTTGTTTTGACATTGAAAGAACAATGTCTCATCAGGTAGTTAATAATGATGGTAATGTTATTTTTGAAAAGAAAATTTAAAAAACTCAATTCTTTTTATTTTGGGAAATCTTTTCATATGAAATAAGAGGGTATTAAAAAATGTATATAATATTGAATGAAAGGTCACTGCCCAAATATACAAATATGCTACTTTCTTAGCCATTTTCAAGGGGGTTTCACTTTTGTGAACAATGAAATTTATGGAAATTTTCTATACTTCCTCGTTACCCTTTGAAAATGGAAAAATATAAGGATGCTAGAAAAAACTAAAGAAAAAATGAATTAAATTTTCCTTGTCTGCCATAGTTAATGAATGATATGTCATAACCAAAATAAATGAAATAAAAGAAACCTACTTAGCAAGATAATGAGTGCTCAATAATGTAGACTAGATTTATATTTAATATATACGTATACGTTTTTGTGTGAATGCTATGTCAGAGCTGACAATGAGTGTAACAGCTTTTTATTGTTAAGCAGTTAAATAATTGTGTAAGAGGTTTTTTTTTTTTCTTCAAAATGCTCATTTAGCCACAGTCTTTTGCATTAGTTATGTCAACCCAGGGACAAAACTAACAACAGGATAACATAGCTGTTGCCTCATGCCTTTCCTAAGGTTATGTGTATAAAGTGAACTTAAACAGCCTTAGCCAAAATTCCAATGTAGGGAACCTTACTGTGCATGCATGAAAAAACTCTTCTTTTTGGGTTAACCATAAAACAAGGATGTGCGTTGTGGTGCAGTGGATATCAGCTCAGAAAGAGAAATCAGGGAGCCGAGTTCGAATTTCTGTTGAATTCATAGCATTTACTTATGCGCAAATACCCTTGGGAAAGGTATTAATCCGTCTCTTCCTTCCAGTTATGGGTTAAATAACAGGACAGATTGGGTTCTATAGCCTTGGCTGGCAACCTACTGCAGGATTATCTTCTGCCCAGTCAGTAATATCTCTTTCGAGACATGATCGCCCAAACATGTTTCATGTATGGCACTTAACTGACTGATAAAACAAGTTTATCATAGCCTTTACATTTATAGTGAAGGAATTTTGAAGAATATGGCATTTTTCAGTCTGAAACCCCCACTTTCCTCATGATATTAAGCCTTAAATCAATAAGACAACTGATGATGACTCCAAAAAAGGACTTTTGTAAACTGTTTTGAGAAATGGAAGAGATACTGGAATAAATGTTGAGAAACCAATAGAAACATGTTGAAGTGGATTAAGGCAATATTATCCAAGGTTGGCTTAATCATCTCTAGATAGACCACCTTGTGTAGAAATGTATCTAAAAATCTATAAATAAACCAAACATATATCTCTCTTTTATTCCCTAAAATTACAAATGAATGAAATTCTGGTTAATAGATGATTTGAAAACCCTTTAGTTGATTTAGATAAATTCTGATTTTATTGAAGAATATCACTGGATTTTGAAATTCTAATTTTTTTTTTCTTTTTTTAATTTGAGTGTGACTCTAAGATGCATTCATTACCATTTTTTAAAACCTGAACAACATAAAGTATGCGGACGATACAGTGCTGATTGCGGACACGGAAAGGAAACTACAAGACCTCATACAGAAAGTAGCAGTGGAGAGTGACAAGAAGGGACTACAAATAAACTTTAAGAAAACTGAGTGCATGGTCATCAGCAAAAGATACAACCCAAAATGCCAAATACAGGTGGAGGATAACAGAATCAAACAAGTACAAGAATTTAAGTACCTAGGAAGTGTTCTAACAGGAGATGGAAAGTGTGACACGGAGATCTGAAGGCGAATTGGCATGGCAAAGGACGCGTTCCAGAAGATGAGCAAAATACTAACACACAGGAAAATCTCAATAGAAATGAAGAAAAGAGTGCTAGACTGCTACGTGATGTCAGTTCTTCAATACGGCAGTGAATGCTGGACAATATCATCGAAAATGAGGACAAAACTGGAAGTGGCCGAAATGTGGTTCTACAGAAGAATGCTACGGATATCGTGGACTGAGCATACAAGCAACGACGAGGTGTTAGAAAGAATGGCAACAAAAAGGAAATTGATGCTGAGCATCAGGAAGAGACAACTGAAGTTCCTGGGACATGCAATGAGGAAAGAGAGCCTGGAGAACCTGATACTGACTGGGCAGATAGAAGGAAGGAGAGACAGAGGAAGGCAGCGGATAACATATTTGCAGGGCCTGATCAGGTTGATGATGGATCAGGGGTTGCCAGGAGCAACAGGAGCAAACATACTAAGAGCCACAAGGGATAGGGAGACATGGAGATCCATGATCGGCTACGTCCTGAAGGGACAGGGCACATAGAAGAAGAAGAATTGCTCATTTGTGTTTGAAAATTTACAGAAATTGCATGATTTTGTAAGCATTGGATTCTTTGGTCTGATAAGTGGTAATGTCAATTGATGTTAAAATGAATGTCAAATTTCTCTTGTATCATCTTTTCTGGAAAATTATTTAAATATTTTATTTGTATGTCATAAATTGTTCAGTACAGATGTTTCTCAAAAACTTTTGGGATTTTGGTGAAGTAAAAGTATTTATAGGTTAAAACAGAATCACCTTTTAGGTTTTAAGTTTTAATGTCAGTGGTATCTACATAAATAGTACCACCTGTGATTTTGTTACATTTTGGAATTATACTCTACTCGGCTGAAAATTTAATGTTTACTCTCTTTCTATTTCCAGGTATGTAAAGATTGGCAATAAACCTTTCCTTCCTGTCTACCATGTTATCCAGGTTTGATAATTTTTATTTTATTTTAGGACAATCTTATTTTAACATTTTGATGTCCTGAATTTAGTCAATAGTTGTGATAATGGCGATTAGTACTGAAAGTTTTATTTTTTAAAATTTATTTTTATTTATTTTTTTAAACGTTCATATTATCTCATCTTGAGGGAATTGAAATCGATTTCATCAGATGTGAGACTGTTGAAATTAAAAAGCAGTTTCATTACCACTCATCCCTGAAAACAAATGTAGCAGAATTCAAAAGTACTTGGAGAGAAGAAAATAAAGAAATAATGAAAGTTAATATGAATTTTGTCAAATTTACTGATTAAACAAAACTTATTCAGAAATTTGGGAAATTTTATAAAAAAAAATTGATAGAAACTTGTCTATATTATGAGAAGAATTCTTGCAGCCAAAATTCACTTTACATATATATATATATATAGTCATCCGCAGACAGATCTGTTTTGCTGTATCCCAGCTCTTGACTACGGTTAGACATTCAATTGCTTTTAGCCAGGATTGAACTCTCTCCGGCTACTTCTTTGCTCCACACAACTATCACTGTCAAAGGATAAAAATATAAGACTATATTTTTGAATATACATTTTCTTTGTCTGTCCAGTTTCGGCAGCAGTATATAACAAAAGTTCTAATCACACTACAATTAAAAAAGGGAGTTTGTGTATTTTCTGAAATTTTCAGCTGAAAGTTTATCAGGTGTTATCTTTTGTAAAAATAAAACAATTTAATTACATATGCATTTTATTAAATGTTTATCTATGTTAAAATGAAATATTTTTTGTTTGTTAGTCCTTTAACTTTAAACTCAATAGATATTAAGAGATGGTGAGGTACCAACTAAATGTATAGGTATTTACTAAACTTTGATTTAAATGAGAAAGAGTGTTTTGCTGTTTGCCTATCTTTAAAATCAGCTTTTGAGTGGAGATGCTAAAATCAAGGAAGTCCAAAAATTCAAATATCTTGGAAGTGTTTTAATAAAGAATGAAAAATGTCACTAAAATCCAACAGCACATTTGGATAGCAAAAAATGCCTTTCAAAAGCTAACCAAAATATTAACAGGAAAATATCATTAGAAACAAAGTTTTGAACTGTTATGTAATATCAGTTCTTCTATATAGCAATGAATGTTAGATGACTTTCTTAAAGATGAAGAGACTTGAATTAATGAAAATATAGTTCTGCAGAAGGATGCTGAGAATATCATCAACTGAATATGTAAGTAACAAGAATGTTTTAAGGAAAATGGAAATGAAAAGAATACTTCTATTTAAAATCAGAAGGAACCAGTTGAAATGCCCTGGACACATAATAAGGAAAGAGAGCTTGGAGAATTTAGCACTCACAGGATATATGAAAGAGAGAGTAGTAGCAAGTAATTTAGTCGACAATTATGTAAATTGATGGCAGAAAAGGGAGAGGGAAGACACTGAAAAGACAAATTTTATGAAGGGCTACAAAAGATAAGAAGGATGGATGATTCATAATCCCTCACATTCTGAAGGGACAAGGCACATAGAAGAAGAGCTCCAGGCTTTTATTGAGGTAACAACTGATAAAAATTTGGAAGTGATTATCTTACCTCAATGCAGGTTGTTCTTTTTCTTTTTGTTATAAATTTATGTTTGTTCTTTATGTTGAAATCATTTCCACCAGAAAACAGATGTGCAATTCTGTTGCAAACTGCAGAAAAATGTGTTGAATATCCAAAAAAGTTTTTTTGTCAGTTTCATGTCAAAATTGAAAAATTTTGCCTATTTTGTCGTGACAGTAACTTGTCGGATTAAATTGCCTTGTTCCCTTGCCTGTTTTTTCTGCTGCTGTTCATGGTAACTTGTCGGCTTTGAAGTGATCTACCAAGATGATTTTTATAGACTCAACCTTCAGTGATGGATTGCATCTTAAGAATTCCAATTCTCTATGGATCAGGAAATTCCTTCTGACTTTGTATTGCTAAAATTGTGTATAAATAGGTTTCTTTTGACAGCTACCACTACACAAAAACAGGCCTGTTTCATTGAAGATCTGTTTCGATTCAGGTTTCATTTTTAGATAACTTATTTTATATGAAATCAGTAATTTAATTTTCATAAAGCAGAAAATGACTTAAATTTCTTTATTTTGGAAAAGCATCCGTATTTGAAGTAATGGTTACCAAGCTTATCTTACAGATCATTATGATTGTGTAATATGTTCAGTTCAAATTCAGGACCTCATTTGTAAACACTTAACCAAAGTTGGTAAATATATTTGGAAATCTTTCTGTTGGGTAGTAGTATAAAAACCCATTTTCAATGTGTACTGAGTATAATCCATACTGAGTTGTCCACGTAAGTCATCTATTGATAGAACTTAGATGAGTAATATTTTTGTAATTTTTTTACTTAGATGAGTAATATTTTTTCTTAGATGAGTAATATCTTCATAGTGGGGTCATGTTTAATAAACTAGTGTTGAAAACAATTGTTATTGTGTATTTAGTTTCATGCTTATGTAACAACCTATATTTATCCTTGTGCCAGACATACCTGAGTTTGGTCAATTCATATCATGCTTGAAAGATGGATGGATTATCATTATTACTTGCTTCTCAGATTAATCATTGCATTTGTATTGATTATTTTAACAGGCATCTGACATTGATACATGGTCATACTGGTTCAGTTTTTACGATCTTGATTGATAGATTATCTTTTTAGCAAAATGTTGGATGAGAATGTTTTAGGTTCTAATTTGGCAATATTTATATATACTGGGTTAGTTGGCTGGGTATATATATATATATATATATATATATATTTATTCTAAACATATACTGTTCAATATAAGAGACAATGAATGTCTATTATGTTTAATCATGAGCCGTTCTAAACATCATATTTTGGCTTTAATTTCAGTTGAAAATAAAGACAAAAATTCTCCAACATTTGGATAATTTTTTATTAAGTTTGTTCTAAGCTTTCAGCTCACATGAGCCATCTTCAGAGAGGTTATTAAGACGGTAACACAATAACATCCACCATCAGTGACTTTAATAAAATAATTATCCAAATGTTGGAGAATTTCTGTCTTTATTTTCAACTGAAATTAAAGCCAAAATACGATGTCTAGAACAGCTCATGATTAAACATAAGACATTCATTGTCTCTTATATTTAACAGCATATGTTTAGAAAATTATTTGCTGCCTCGATACACTAAATATATATATATATATATATATATATATAATCTGGACTGAAAAGGTATATGGTGGTATGCAGAAAAGTTATAGGCCTTGCAGATCCAATCAACACAATCAAGGATACATAGTTTTTCTGTCATATACGCATGATACTTATGAAATCAAATCGTGTGCTCTTAAGAGTCTTCTTCTTAGGGGCCATGGACACCAAAACTAAATAGAACACATAACAAGTGATGTGAATGGTGAGGAGGTGATTTGATCTGACTAAGATGTGGCCATCACTATATATATATATATATAGAGAGAGAGAGAAAATAGCCAACCTGTAAAGACAAAAGGATAATCCAAAAGATCTGAACTGATTCTAATAAAATATTAGATAGCTCAATTGATACCAGAGCAATATGATATATAGAGAAGAAAACAACACATGATTAAAGTTATAAATGCAGAATTTATTTGTCATGTAAAAAAAGATTCCATTTGCTCCCTTTAGACCTATGAAAAATAAAATGTTAATTTCATTTAGAATATTAACAAAAAACAACAGTTTTTTTTTAACAGAGGAAATGAACCTTGTATCATTTAAACTGAAAATAAATTGAAAATAGATTCCTCAAATTACACATATAACGCAAACAGAATAAGGAGTACATACATTAATTCACACATATGCAAAACAAATATTAGGAGAGAATATATACACAGAAAAAGGAGGATAGGAATAGACACACACAAAATAAGCTCCCAGTTATACATACATTAAATCGCACAAATCAATTATTAAGAGAGAATATATATATATATATATACACACACACACACACAAATGAATATACACAAAATAAGTGCACAGATAAAAGGAAAAGAGGATAGATAATATACATACAGTCACAAATAGTAGCTCACGCAATATCTACCGATATAATATGCTTACATTTCCAATTAGAGCACACAAGTACAACTTCCTATAGATCCAATGTATATATCTTACCTGTAATTTCATGAGACACCTTCTGGCTTGAATTTATAAGACTACTAATAATTACACTATTACCAAAAGTACTTGAGTCCTGTAGTCAAAATTGAATTAGTTTCCACAATTTTCACTATACAGACTGTGTAATACATTTGTAACATTTTTCAACCTTGATGGAAATTCAGTTTTATAAATGAATGAATCACATTTAAATAAGTTCAATTGGGATCTTTTTGCTTTATAGTCAGCATGATAGAATTCAATATAAAAGAGTGAAACATTTTCTGTCTGAATTTCTGGGATGAGCAATTATCATTATTTACAGTATGTTCAGACTATTGTCCTCATCTTTGTTGTTATCACAATATTCTACCCACTGTTCCCTCTGACCTTTCTTAGGTCACAACAAAAATAGTCCGAATATAAATAGTGTAAAATTGTTACAAAGAAACAATCTTTTATTGTGCATTCAGTCAGTTAAGTGCCATACGTGATACACGCATTGGGTGATCATTTCTATAAAGACATAACTGACTGGGCAGTAAATTATCCCTCAGTAAGTTGCCATTGCTTTCTGTGGTAGACTGGTTGCCAGCCAAGGCTATAGAACTGTGTTATTATTTAACCCATAACCGGAGAGAAGAAACAGATTAATACCTTTCCCAAGGGTATTTGTGTGTAAGTGAATGCAAGGAATTCAACTGGAATTTGAACTTAGCTCCCCATTTTTTGTTCCGAGCCGATATCCACTGCACCACAACACACATTATTTTAGTTAAAACAACTCACAGTTCACAAATTGTAATTTGAACATCTTTGCTATTGACAAATATTTATTTTCAGGACTTTATTAATGTTCTGTTTTGTGTGAAATAGGAGCAATTGATGATGCATAAGAACTGTCTTTTCTCTAGTATGAAAACAGCAAGACTTCTTAAATGATGTAAAGGGAAACAGCAAGAAAAGGCATTTTACTAGAAAAAGACAATGTATGGTTGTCAACAAGAAAGGTAACTCTAAGTGTGAGCTATAAATTTTGGTCCTGAACTGGTATCTCAACTTTAGTCACTTTCCCACTTCTGTAACATAGCTTCTCTGTGGCTTTTCTATAAATACTTTCATGGTAATTGTTCTGATGAAGTTTCCTCTGTGGTACCTTAGACTATGAATTTAAGTGCAGTATTAGATTGGAGTGGATGTGCATTGTGGTGCAGTGGATATCGACTCTGAATGAGAGATCAGAGTGCTGAGTTTGAATTCCAGTTGAATTCCTTGCATTCACTTACAAATACCCTTAGAAAATGTTTTAATCCATCTCTTCCCTCCAGTTATGGGTTAAATAATAGAACAGATTGGGTTCTATAGTCGTGGTTGGCAATCAGTCTACCACAGAAAGCAATAGCAACCTGCTGCGGGATAATCTTCTGCCAAGTCAGTCATGTCTCTTTTGAGACATGATTGCCCAAAGCGTGTATCACATATGGCACTAAACTGACTGATTAGATTGGTAGTAAGATCCCATCAATTTAAAAGGAGAAATGGCTATATGTAGCTATAATTCTTGCTTTCCAGATAACTTTGATCTTCAAAAATTTAAATACAATGGCAATCATTATTGTCTGTCTTAAATTCTTGTTGTTTTATTGTTCTCTCTCCTTAATAGCATATTTTCCTATATTCTTAAACACTGTCACCACTTGCATCTTTGTGGCTTTATTACTTTGCTTTGAATGAAATGATTTAAAGAAAATATATATATATATATATATATATCCAGGTACTATCATAACAGATGACAGAAATCTGAAGTCACACCATAATAGTGAAATATATCTCCCAGAAACTAAAAGTAATAAGAAATAAGTAAATTTTATTGGAAACAAAATGTTTTTTTTTTTTAATCATCTCACCCCAAGCAAGGCATTCCACTTCCACTATTGCGCATGGGGCTACATAGGGGAAGGTAAAGAGAAGGAGTGGTTAGACATAGGGAATGTCAGGAAGAAGGTGACAGATGAGTAAGGATAGCGAGG
>JBBBDQ010000714.1:4027500-4042500 GCA_037127315.1 Ascarosepion bandense
TTCTTTACATTTTGGACTGATGCATCCAGTTTGTTTCTTTACCTACATGTCATGACTGACAGTTTGAAGGTTGACACCAACAATATCCATAATCTCGCTGTGATACTTGCCAGTTTGTTTGTGCAGTGTTAAAATTTTTGCTTCTTTGGAGTAGTCCATTGCAGGATAACTAATCAGCAGTTGAGACAGTAGCATGATAAAAATCTAATACAATTATGGATAATGAAATATTTTTCAAATCAAATTTTATCATACACACTGAAATAGATTTATATTACTGCACACCACTGTAAATGACCTGATCTAAGAAGAAAATAAAAATTGATTTTACCCTGTGACTTTAGTGGATCTAAAACTGACCATATGTTGAAAGGAAACTGAAACAAGCAGTTTCAATCACTTTGCACAAGGGTGTAAGTATATATCCTTTTTCCCCTGTATTGTGGGGTGATTTTAATAAATGGGAGGAGGAGTTTGACATTTTTTTTATGATGAATGGGAATGGAACAAGATGATAGAATAAAGAAAATAAGATAAATACGTATCTCAGTGTTTTATTTTTATTAAAGTTTCTTCAGAGATCAAGAGGAAAACGAAAAAAAAAACAGTTAATATATATCGTTCGGTACCTGTATTGTGTGATGGTTTTAATAAATGGGGTTGAAGTTTTTTTGTTTTTTTTTTGTTTTTAATCGTGTCACCACAAGCAAGGCATTCCACTGCCACTATAGCGCAGGGGGTTACATAGAGCGATTGGGTATGGGAAATGTCAGGAGAGTGGTAGACGACTTAGGATGTACATAGGGAGAGAGTTGGAGAGAGTGGGTGTGAGTTAGTGTGTTAGGAGGTGTCTATTGACCCTACAATTTAAACTCCTGGAGGTTGTAGCCGTCGGGGAAGCAAGCATGCGGTAGGGAATTCCACAGGCGGGAAGTGCGAGTAAAGAAGCTGTTGGAATAGAAATTGCAGTTACATTTCATCGGTTTCACTGTAAAAGGGTGGGGCCTAGTTGCCAATCTAGTCTCTCGTGCAAATTCACATCTAGGGGGCACCAGTGATTTAAGTTCATCAGAGCAGATAGAAACTTTTTGCTATGTAATAAACAGGTCTGAATAGTTTATTAAAAATTAGAAACAGGCTTGTTTTAATCATGTGTTGGGATGTGGCATCAGAAAATTTTGTAAAGAAGAAAGTATGAATGTCCCTTTCTAAAGAGTGTATGTATGTGTGTGCATACAGTGTGTCTGAAAAAGTGTGTATGTTTTAAAGCTTTCACAAAAAAATGCTTCAAACAACTAAAACCAACTATATTTAATTTAAATTATGTATGTGAAGACTATTATAAATCCATGTTCTTAAGATTTTGTCACTGTATGTTTGAACTTTTTTGGAAACTTTTAGTTACACTTTCTTCATTCACAAAGCTTGTAGATATCCTTAGTCTTTCAGAAATGTTTTTGTGCACATCGTGTACAGTACCATCAGCTTTAAACTTCTCGGATTCATGAGATTGTAAGCTGTGTGGAGGAAACTGAGTAAAACACTTCAATGCTGGCTTTGAACTTCAATGGCATTTTTGGACTTCCAGTAGCATTTCAGGATGAACTTTGTTCAAAACTAAACCTAGGTGACAATAATACTCACTTGTAAATCTGAAGAAAAAAGAAAAGTTGACTTGAGCTATAAAAGTGTGTAAAAACCCTATTTTTTTTTTTTCTCAAAGACAACCTAAGTGTATTTTTCTTTTTAATCAATTCACCTCAAGCAAGATGATAATGCCACTAAAAGACAAGTAAATACAGAGAGTGAAAGAGAATGACAAGGCTTTAGGAGGAACCAGAAACTCAGTCCTAAGCAGGAAACAAAAGATAAATCTTTACTCTTGTTTAAAAAAAAACAGAAGTGTGAACTGGACAATAAGTAAACATATGAGGCAAAATAGTGAATAAAATTTCAGAGTTTAGGTGGATATGTTAGAAGTATACTGTTGAAGTAGACTTTAGAAGGAACTGGAATCCTAATCCGAAAAAAGGAATAAAATTTACACCTGTTAAAAATATATTGTATATATAATTTAGACAATTCATAAGCCTGTTGGGTTACTTTTAAAAGCAGTTCATGACACAAAATGATGAGATAAATATTATCAGTTTTATTATTAATTACACCTATTTTAATTTTTAGTTGCAATACAATTTATAATAATAATTGTTATTACTCACATTATACAATAATATCAAATGCAATAATAGTGGTTTCTTCCTCAAATTTATTTCAAAATAAGTCATGGCAACATCTATTTATTTACCATCAAGCCATGTTACACAATTTTAAACCATACAATGTTTTACAGTGACATACATATGTAGCCTCTTTACATATCAAGTACTTGCCAAATATCTATCTATCTAAACTTATTTATAAATGGAACTTTCTGTGTGTGAGTGTGTGTCTGTGTGTATCCATTACCTATAGACTCCAAAACGGCTGAACCGATTTTCTTGAAATTTTACACAGTTGTACTATAAGTGTCTGCGAGTGTTCTTAGGTAGGTTTTGTGTTGAGGTACCGCCAATAAATATCAAATCTATAATCGAAAAAGTCGGGTTATAGAAGGAGTGGTCTGATTTTAATCAAATTTGATACATTCATAGACAAAGACATAAGAAACGATATTCAGAAGTTTCAAGGTTGCAGTTCTTACAATAGTGCTGAAAATCGATAGTATATATATATATATATATATATAAGGCAAGATGTTTGTGGGTGTGTCTGTTTATCTGTCTGTATATCCTTTGTACAAATCCACAATTTTTATCTGATTCTCACCAAACTTCATACAAATATTCTTTAAGCTGAGTCTGAGCTCCAGGACCATGGATTAGTTTTAAAGCTTTCATTACACCTGAGCAATGCCAGGCTATACTGCTAGTTTGATATATTTATAAAAAAAGTTCTAATATTGTGCAGTGAATTCTATATATATATATATATATATAACTTTCAGGCATCACTGGCTGTGGTTTAAAAAGTGCTTTGCACCACATTGAAGCAATGGTACAGAACGCGTCAAGTTGGATTTGGTCGAGATCAAAACAACAAGCAAACAAAATTCGTGCAGCATCACGATCTAATATGTGCAAGTGAGATATTTGTGTGGTCATTTATAACATTTTTTCTTCCTTCACAAGCGCGTTAATAATAGCAAATGCATTCTGGAAATTTCATTGCAGATACAAACTGCAAAGATAAACAATCATTTTATTTACTTTATGAGAATAACCAAGAGGGACAATCAACAAGTTTATCTTCATACCCTGCCTGGTGGCAAACGCTGCTGGTGGCGCCAGGGGTGGCGGTACCGCCATAGCCACCAAAACTGCGACATCACCCCTGGTCTGCGGCTGATGAAGACAAGGTATCACATGTGTTAACACAGGTTGTATGTTACAAATATATATTTAAATTTATCTAATAATGTTGTTGTGCATGTTTATTATTTTTCACCTGCATAACAGATGGAATATAATAGACAAGTGTTTGTTTATATATGTGTGTTGAAAACAAATTCTGTATTTCCCATTTAAAATGCTGTAAGAACAGAAAAATGTCCCTAGTTCAAAACCCCCTTGCCTAATCTTAATGAAATTTGGCACTTCACTTGACAGGGATCCAAGATATAATATGCTCCTAAACTGACTGATGCATTTTGTATTGTTTAAGTTAAATCTCAGGAACAGATAAATTAAAAATTTAGTATTAAATAGATATTATTTAAATATATACATAAGCATACACGTAGATATGTATGCGCGTGGCATAATGGTGTTTAAAGTGGAATTGGTAGACTAATTTCAAATTCTTGGTCAAATTAAAGATCATTGTATTTGAATTTCTTGGATATAACATTGTTAATTAAGTTCTGATTAATATTTGATATATTTTTTTCACAATTCTGCAATTAGTATATATCTAAATCTAAACTTATTTATAAATGGAACTTTGTGTGTCTGCGTGTGTCCGTTACCTATAGACTCCGAAACGGCTGAACCAATTTTCTTGAAAATTTACACAGTTGTATTATAAGCATCTGCGAGTGTTCTTAGCTAGGTTTTGTGTCGAGGTACCCCTGATAAATATTGATAAGCGAAAAAATCGAGTTATAGAAGGAGTGGTCTGATTTTAATCAAATTTGATACACTCATAGACAAAGACATAAGAAATGATATTCAGAAGTTTCAAGGTTGTAGTTCTTAGAATAGTGCAGAAAATTTGATATCGATACCAGGAAACCAAAATTTGACTTACATCCATTCATTTTTCTTTCAGTCTACGGTTTCGCTTTAACTGGAAACAACCATTGCTTTTTAGTCTTTTGTGCCAATGTCCAAAGAGTCCAGGACCATAGATTAGTTTTAAAGCTTTCATTACACCTGAGCAATGCCGGGCTAGTAAAGAATGAGCTTAAAATTGAATTTCTTATCCTTTGGAGGTTATCTGTGGCAGTATATTAGTTATGAAGGCTAACCAGTAATAGTCATCTAAATTTAGTCATATAGCTCCATACATATCACTAATGTGTTGGTTCTTTTATATCTTCATTTTACATTAAATGTAATCATATATTGTTTCTTTTCTCCTTAGATAAGTCACTATCAATTAGTATATGTATGTGTACCACAGTGGTTAGGTATGAAATGAGGGATTTGACTTGTTTAAATTTTTTGTATGTAATCATTTTGCCCTAAGCAAGACTATAAAACCACAATGACACAAGGGTTAAAGAGTGTTAGAGAATGTCAAAAAAGAAAAACATTATGAAGGAGAGAGAACAATAAAAGCAGGAATTAAGAAGACAAAATGTAATGATTGACATTGCATTTAAATATTTGAAGATCAAAGTTGACTGTGAAGCAAGAACCTAGAAGAGTTCCACAAGTAAAAAGTATGATAGAAGAAACTATTTCAATTGTAAAATCATGAGACCTTGCTGCTAATCTGGTAATGCACTTAAATTTATATTGAATTCAGATCCAGCCAAGAATGGGAATGGAGTTACCATCATCATAAAAAACATAGTACATACAGAAACAATATCAGCAACCCTTTGTATGGTGTGGACAGTGGCTCCATTCTACTAAGGAGTTAACAGAATTAACATACTTTCTTATATTTTGATTTTTTTGTTTTTTTTTTACTCAGTCACTTAAGTGCCATACGTGATACATGCTTGGGCGATCATGTCTCGAAAGAGACATGACTGACTGGGCAGAAGATTATCCCGCAGTAGGTTGCCATTGCTTTCTGCGGTAGACTGGTTGCCGACCAAAGCTATAGAACCCAATCTGTCCTGCTATTTAACCCATAACTGGAAGGAAGAGACAGATTAATACCTTTCCCAAGGGTATTTGTGCGTAAGTGAATACAATGGATTCAACTGGAATTTGAACTCGGCTCCCCGGTTTCTCATTCCAAGCCGATGTTTATTCTATGTTTATGAAACTCATGCTGAAGGCTTATTATCCTTTTTCAATTTGTGTTTAAGAAAAAAAAAGTTAAAGGAAGAGTTAAATGTAAATATTTGGTAATTTGAAAATATTCTTTCTAATTGTTTTTATTTTGTTAAACTTTGTTTTCTTAAGGCTAAACAGCCACACCACATTGAAACAAGTTCTAGTATGATCACAGATGTAGTATAAAAAAAAAGATGAATGATGATGAGGGGGTCCTCAAAAAGTGCAGTATGAAGCTCACTCACTGGCAGGCCAGCTGTTTTTCTTTCCTTCTTTGTTTGGGTGCCTCTAGGAAATGAATTTCAGGTTTCCCTTTCTCAGCCAGTTACATGGGGCAGTTGTGAAACAGACACCAGCTAAGCCCTCTTACTTCCTCTTTGTCAGTTTGACTGTCAATCCTTAACTTAGACACACACACACAATCCACTGAAAAAATCTTCACTACCCAGCAGTGCTGGCTGGCAACCACTTTTTATGCCATTCCAACACATGCCAAAATTTGCATGTGTACAAATATCATTTTGTTTTGGATGAGATAGGCACACATATAGTGTTTTTAATAGTGGTCATCTTTCTTTTTTGTTATTATCTTGCAGGCAAGACACATTCGCTTGTTTCAAATTTTGAGGTAAGTCATGTCTTTCATTACAACTGAAGCTAAGTGACGTTCAAACCTGGTCAAGATGGGTGACTGCTTAGAATACAAGTGCAATAAGCTTAGCATTGTTTATTGGATAGCTGAGTTCCAATTCTCATTAGGTTCATTATTCACTTATGTGCAAATACCTTTGGGAATGTTATTAATCCGTCTCTACTCTGATCAGTTGTGTGTAAGTGAATGCAAGGAATTCAACTGGAATTCGAACTTGGCTCTCTGATTTCTAGCTCCTAGCAGATATCTACTGCACCACAATGCACATCCAAATTAGTCATCACTAAATCATTATTATAAAAATCTAAAAATATTTTTTGGTTAAATAACCATTAGCAATATAGGCTAAGATTTGTGTCATTAAACCATTATCATCTCAAAAAAATATTTTTACATTCTGAAAATATTTTCTGGCTTTTAATAAATGGCAGAGGGTGATAAACCATAAGCCAGTCAATCAATATGTAAGGTGTGTATCATCCTTCAAAAGAAGAAGGAATGTTAGAACTTGGCCAAGCAGTTTATATTTATTTCTGAGATGAGTAATTTTCAATAATCTTGGAATTATTTTGAACTTTTGTTCTCATTTTGGTTGTTTTGACGAAGTACCCCCTAGTCATCATCAGGTGTTCATAGATTGGCTGATTTGGATTATTGTGAAATGTCCTGTGAAATCAGTTATTGTTCTTTCATGTTGGATTTGGTTCGTCACTACCAGGTCCAAGAATTGAACTTATGACCACTAGATGATGCTAGCACATGTATAACCAACTACTATATCCATTATACCACCATCTCAAAGGAGTTTAGTAGTGAATTTTTAAAGCCTTTTATATTCAGTGTCAGGTAAATTTTGACAACTGGATTATGTTAGTGGGTTTTGTGCCACTTGTCATAATTTGTATTTATTTCTGAGATGAGTAATTTTCAATAATTTTGGAATTATTCTGCACTTTTATTCTCATCTTGGTTGATATAGGTGTTCACCAAGCAGAGTTTGTAATTTGATTTATCAAGATGGATGCATGTTCTGTCAAGGAGGTTCGATACTTTTTGCACCTATTAGAACTTAAGCTTGACCCTTACACAGATGATCCATTGCTAAAAAGGTGGAAAAAAATGGCCAGTTCTTTGTACTGCTCCAATAAATATCTAACTACTGCTAACTACCTTTACAAGATAGAGGTCAGACTAAAAATAGAGTACTGCCTGCCATATGTAGGCAGGAGCTGCCCAGTCTTCACCTCCCTGTTTCAATACAGTCCAAAAGCGTCTATATAGCCTTGCGTGTGAGGAATTATTTTTTACTCTACAACTGCGTTTTCACAGTTAAAATTTTATAAACGTTGTGCTACTTTATAGTTATTTTAATGACTTATGAACTATATTCCTTGGTTCTACTACCCTTGACCTTTGCAACTGAGACCCACCATGTCATATAAACAAGTATGGATCATCATGAGCTTTGTATTTCATTAGCAAGAAATTAATTCCACTTGATCAGCTTCTTCCCAAGATCTGCTTTGTGGAACAATGTCCTCACAGGAATTTTTCCTAATAACTACATTCTTGACCTCATCAAATCTAGAGTTGTCTTTCTTACCTGACCTCATGAACTTCAGTCCTACAACACCACACATTAACCCTACTACCTTGAATGGCACTTGGGCCTTGTATTTGGTGACCATTAGTATTAAAAATACTTCAAAACGGGTTTTCAAACTGTGGTCCATGGACCACAGGGGTTCTGTAAGGATAAGATAGAGGGTCCATGGATTAACTCATCATGTGAAATTCAAAGTAATTTAAATTTGATTTTGTTATATTTTGCATCAACGTGCAGTATGAATTTATTTTATTTTGAACACTTATGTCTAATGTAAGCTTAAAACCAGTTTTTACTACGTTAACGCAAAACTATATTCTATTTTTAGTAAAAATTTATGTATAAATTTTATAAGTGTTTATAGTGGAAATATAAAGGGTTCTGTAAGTCACTAAGTTTGAAAACCCCTGCTTTAAAAGATCAGAGTACAAAAGACAGAAAAGACTATTTTTTATCCCAGTTCTATCCTCCTTTCTTTTCAATTTTTCTTTTCATTATCCTCAAGCTTTCTTACTTTCTACCTTTCCTCCTCTCCTATACTTTACCTAAATTATGTAGAAATAAGCCAATAATCAGTTGGTGTCTACATACAAATGTGTGTCTGTACCATTTTTCACAGTGCACAGATACTACACTGATCATATAAGTACCATTCTGTATGTAAACAATCATGTCAGTTTTATAGAGACACTATGCAATTTATAGATAAAGGGTCATGTGACGAAGGACAATTGCTCACCAAAATGTGACCAATCCTGTATCTCTCTTTTTAAACTTTATTGGTTCGTCTTTATAGATACATATGCTGAAACACAAATTATAAATAGAATAAGATTTAATTAAATGTAGGTTTCATTACAAAAGACGGATTTCACACAAAAAAGGAACCATGCACTTTGATCTTACTGTCAAGAAAATAAAAATGGCTGCCTGAGAAACTACTTATTGAATCCACCTTGTGTAATTTATTCAACACTGGAATAAAAAGAAAATATACTGACTTTATTTTAAAGGTAACTTATTGGTTTGAAACAAGATGATAAGATTGTGGGGGTTTGAAATTAAATTTTCCACACACACACATGTATGCAGAACATGATAATGTAGAAAAGCAAACTCTTAGGAAAATTCAGAGCAAATACTCTTTGTCACCATTGATTGCTAAATTACTTTGACTAATTTAGAGTCTACTGTAATCTTTGATGTACAGGTGATGTAATAGATAATGGCTTGCAATTGTTAATCTGAGAACAGTTCTAATTCCCATTTGGTTTGTTACATTTACTTAACAGCTATGGCTAAATTAATAATCACCAAGTCATCATTATCTCAAAAAACTCCCTTCTATATACTTGCTTTCCTGACGGCTACAACTTCCAGTAATTTAATGGAACGTCAACACCCATCTCTTATCCACTTGACTCCAGTTCTTTCTACATTACCCTGTATATCGTGTTCTTTTCCTTTTTCTCTACCTTCACAACTGTGTTCCCATCCTTCTCTTGCCCTTTTTCTGACACCCCCTGTAACTGGTTTGTCTTTCTCTTCACTCTCCTTCTGTTAAAACTTTTACTCTTATATAGCCTCCTGCACATCAGTGGTGGTACTGCCTTGCTTGGGGTGAAACTATTTAAAAAAAAAAATTATTAAAATCTAAGAATATTTTCTGGTTTTAAATGACTTGCAAAGTGTTGATAAGGTGTAAAAAAAACAAAAAAAAAACAATTTAGAGTCTGTGCAATGGCATGTATATTGATGTTCTGGCAAAGTTTTCACTGATGAAGATTTTATGGTTATTTTTATCATGAAGTGTTTGTGTATCAGCAGTATTTACATTATTCAGACTATTGTCCTCATCTTTGTTGCCATTTGTACATTTTGGCCATTGTATGCTCCAGCCTTCTTTAGGTGCTAGGAAGAAGGCAGGAGCATACAACGGCTGAAACGTAGTACAAACGGCAACAAAGATGAGGACAATAATCCAAATGCTGTAAATACTACCTCATCTCAGAAATATAGACAAATACTGTTTGTGTGTTTGTATTAATGTGTATATTCGTTTTTTTTTTTTATCTATTCCCTTGGGAATTAATTTGATGGAAAAAAATTACCTCCTTACTTGAAGAAATCGTTTCTTGTTTTGTTTTTGTAGTGTTACCTTAATCGAAGTATTCACTTATTATTTGTTAACACTAATGCATTTACATATTTAGACATACACCTATATGATCTTATAATTTTGTGTCTATAAAAAGGTTTGTGTATATCATATTTTGTACATCATGTATGCATCATTAGAGCTGTTGTGGCTTGAAGGCATCATGTAAATCAGTGTAATTTGTCATCTTCAGCATGACTAGTTGTTTCCAAGTATGCTATCTACTCAGGCTCTTTGTGTTTGTTCAACACCCACAGAGCCACCTCATGCTTTATATTGTAACTATCATGACCAAAACTGAGTTATAATTCTAGTATATATGTCGCCAGGTCACATAAAGATTCAAATTCACAATTGTCCTTCTCCTATACAGGTTTCCAAACACATAATTAATTATTTCCTTTTCAACTAGTGTTTTGTAGTTGTTTTATTTTGTTAGATTTTTGTTGATTTATCCTCTTGTACATATAGTTTTCTGAGTTGTTCATCATTTTTTGGTCTTTTTTTTAGTTGTGTTTGGAATTTATTTATTTTTCTTGTTTCTAGTTTGTTTATAATATTATGTCATTTTCAAATGTGATAAGTTTGCTCTGTTGTTGTGAGCATTTTGCTGATGAGAATCTGAAGTGGCTGCTGTTGCTGTTGGTTTTTATTAGTTAAGGGAATAAAATACTTTCCATCTTATGCTTTATATGAAATGTTTTTGTTTTTTTTAGTGAGTCTGATTTTGTAGATATGCATGTTAAATCAATGTATTAATCCGCCACTTCTCCTCCCAGTCACAGGTTAAATGGTCAGCTAAATGCCATACATGATATATGCTTGGGCGATCATGTCTCAAAAGAGACATGACTGACTGGGCAGATGATTATCCTGCAGTAGGTTGCCATTACTTTCTGTGGGAGACTGGTAGCCAGCCAAGGCTATAAAACCCAATCTATTCTGTTATTTAACTCATAACTGGAGGGAAGAGAGTGATTAATACCTTTCCAAGGGTATTTGCGTGTCAGTGAATGCAAGGAATTCAACTGGAATTTGAACTTGGCTAATCAAGTTCTCGTTCTGAGCTGATATCCACTGTACCACAACGCACATCTAAATATACGTATCTCTACTAAATTGCTGAAAAAACAATACAGTTTGAATAAAAAAGGCCCCAAACATAATAAAAACTAATTTTTTTTCCATCAAAATGTTTGTTATTATAAAGAGGAAAGATCAATGTATTATTTCATTATGTTTTAAAATTTTTTCAACTTAAAGCTAAAATAAAAGTTTCAAGAAAATTGTTTTATTTTTAAAAATTCAATTTAAAAGTTAGTTATCGAAAATGAGTGGAGGTACCTAGTTAAATAGCAGAACAGATTGGGTTCTATAGCCTTGGTTGGCAACCAGTCTACCACAGAAAGTAATGGCAACCTACTGCAGGAAAATCTTTTCCCCAGTCAGTCTCTTTTTAGACATGATTGCCCAAGCATGTATCATGTATGGCACTTAACTGTCTATCTTTGTCTTGAAGATGGTGGCAAAGGCTCTAGAATTTATTCTCAAATTTTGTAGATTGTGGTGGAGGATAAGATTATTAATTTTGTGTTTTTGATGTAAGAAGTGCTGTTGGTGATGTCTACTGTTTCAGACTTGTTTTCTTTGTGTGCTCATTTTCTACCATTGATAATGAAAAAATGTGGGTAGTGAAGAAGTCTAAATGCTATATCTATACATTCTTCTTCTTCATTTACATATCCTGGGCTGCTAAGAAGGTTGGGTCGCTATGTTAATCCAGGATGTTTTTTCCACCTGAATCCATCCTGCATATATACAAGTCAACCATCCGTCCGTGCTGGAGTACTGCTGCCATTTATGGTCAGGTGCCCCTGCCGTTCTCCTCAGTGTTCTCGACAGGCTCCAAAGGAGAGTCTGTAATGTGATAGGTACTGATCTGGCGGCTCAACTGCAGCCACTTCTTCACCGTCGAAATGTGGCCTCCCTTTGTCTGTTCTATAAATACTTTCATGGCTTCTGCTCGGACGAAATTAAGTCACTGGTACCTCCTCAACAGGTGTTTACTCGTGCAACCAGACTGGCAACTGGGTCCCACCCATTCACAGTCTGGTTAGCCAAATGCAGACGACAATTCTACTCCTGCAGCTTCTTCTCTCGCACTTCCCGCCTGTGGAACTCACTTCCATATTCTTGCTTTCCTGACGGCTACAACCTCCAGAAATTTAAATGCAAAGTCAATACTCATCTACTAACCACTGGACTCTAGCTCTCTCCCCACCCCCGTATAACCTTCCCTTTCTCTCCACCTATGTATCTGTCATCGCACCTGCTTTCTCAGCTTTTTATTGCTCCTTTCTAACTAGTTTGTACTCCTCACTCTTTTCTAATTAATCTTTTTACAGTTATGTAGCCCCCTGCACATCAGTGGCATTTCCGCCTTGCTCAGGGTGAAATGATTAAAAAAAAAATATATATATATATATCCTCAAGACTCTGAGATAAAATCCTTTGATTAGTTCTGATTTTATTTTTTGGCTGTGGTGGGAAGAGAAATGAATTGGATCATTTTTGCTCATCAGCTTGGGGTAAACTTTGAAATTTAATTTGTTATTGTTGCATCTTAATAAGAGGTTGAGGAAAAGTAGAGATTTGTCTATTTCATGTTAATGTGTGAATTCAGTGGTAGGTTAAATTTCTTAATGATGTCTTGTAGATTTTCATTATGAACATATATGAAAAGAGCATCTATGTATCTGAAGTAAGTGGAGTCTTTAGGTATATGTTTAAATTGGTTGGATTCTAAGAATTTTAGAAATAGACAAGCAAGAAAGCTACTTATTGGTGATTCCATACATAAAGTGAATTTTTGCTTATCGAATCTTTTATTGAAATAGAAGAAAAAATAGTTATTTCATATAGTTTTATAATTATAAGGACTGATAGAGAAAGATTTTCTTGCAATATTTGAGGTTGTTCCTTACGAGTTGGAGTTTTTTTTTAATGGGTATGTTTGTGTACAATGCAAAGGGTATTGAAGGTTTGAATCCTGTCGGAAAGAATTTTTAAAAATTTTTTTATTAAGTTTTCAATGCACTGACTTGTCAAAGTATTCCACACTCTTTAAAACAAAAACAAGGAGTCAACTCAAACATGGATATCTATTAGAATATAATATGAGGTATTGAAACTATGTACACTGTTTACATTGCTTGGACTGTTTTCCTCATCTTTATTGCCATATTCACAGTCTATATTCCTGAGATGAAGTATTGTAATTATTTACACTATTTACATTGTTCAGACTGTTTTCCTCATCTTTATTGTCATTTTCACAGTTTATATTTCTGAGATTAGATATTGTAACTATTTACACTCTTAACATTGGAATGTTTTCCTCATATTAATGTCACATTCACAGCCTTTTGGCTATAGTACTTTCTGGCTTTTTTCAGGTGAATAGAATTTCAATTCAAACACTTTTTTTTGTCCACTGGGGTAGATTGTTCTAGTTTCACCTACCATTCCTCTTTCAGATATCTCAGTTTTGTTTATTTCCCTTTAATGTTCACCTCTGCTGTGGTTTGGGATTGAAGTTAAAAATCTTTGAGTCAAGTCACTGGATTACTTGAACCATAATTTTCATTCACTGGGCTCTCTTGGAAAATAACAGAAATTGGGATATCCAGAAGAGGCATGGCATGTTGAGCTCAAACAATCTAACCCTGTGGTTAAAATAAGGCTTCAGTTTGAAATTCCAGTTTCTTGAAGTAGGCTGAAGTGTGCAACAGCTGAAACGTTATGAATATAACAGCAACAATGATGGGGAACAACAGTCCAAGCAATGTAAATAGTGTAAATATGCACGAAAATAATGTTACAAGAAATAATGTTGGATGAAAAATGACAGACCATAATTCATTATATATATATATATATATATATATAAATCCAGGTGAATAGAACCAACAGTTTTACTATTCCAAGTTCTCCGGCATTTATTTTATTTTTATTTTTTTATAAAAGAGCTCAACAGAATTAATATTGTAGAACATAATATAATCATATAATTAAATTTTTTGTTAATTAAAAATACATTGTGAAATTTCTATATTTCAAAATCTCAAAACAGAAATTTCCATGTCACAATGAATTTTTATTAAAACAACAATTAATTATATCATTTTTCATGTGTTCATATTTTCTTTTTGGAACTCAAATTATATAAGAATTGTCCAAAGGTTTTGTACTTTCAAGCACTTGTGGCTATGCTTTTATTTATTATCAAGAATTAATTTTGTTTTGTAAATAAACATGTGTAAAGTTTTTGTAGTGTCTTGTGCATGTTAAGTTCCAAACCCAGTAAGTACATTGTTTCTGTGTTCATAATTGATATTATTAAGTGTAGGATTTCTCTTTTTTATAAGAAATACCTACATTATTTTTAATCATCTTTTGCATGTGAATGATGCTATATATATATATATATATATATATACACACACATCCCCAAATGAATAACGAATGAAGAAAATATATGCAATTTTCATTACATTAATTTAAAACAGTGCTTAATATAAAAAATAGAGCAATGAATATTTATTATAAATTATACTTGAGAACATGTACAAACTACAATCTACTATAAAATTGTACATTTTGTTTCGAGATTGTAAAAACAATGTCTGATCAGCTAGTTAATAATGATGTTATTAGCATTATTAACTACTCTTTTCAATGTTGAAACAAAATGTACAATTTTGTAGTAGTTTGTACATGTTCTAAAGTATAATTAATATATATATATATATATATATATATATATAAAAAAAACTCTGTTATATTGCATTAAGCACTCTATCTGTGGTATGTGTGTGTGCCTAAATTCTAGAAATACTTGATGCTTGGTTTATGACCCAATTTGAATCATTTTCCCAAGTCAAGGTGAACATGACTTCATTCTTCCTCTTTCAATTTTTCCCGTTTCTAGATTTTTAAATGAAGTTAAGAAGAAAAATCTTGAAATGAAGAACAAAGCCGAAGTTGTTTTCTATTTAAGTAAAGGAAGCCA